>CM077006.1:14470000-14627500 GCA_039090855.1 Macrothele yani
CATTGTCGTGCATTGTCATACGCAGCAATGTTCCGCCTCAGGGAAGACAATCAGCAGAGGGAAGACAATCCCATCACCCCAGGAAAGACAATCAGCATGTATGGGTGTACATAGTTGGCAAGGATGAATTCATAACGAATTCAGTCCATAGTGTCTTCCACAGGTATGAGTGGACTCAGAGAATGCCACGAAAACATTCCCTAGACCATAACATTGCCCCCACCAGCTTGTGTTCTGCCAGCGGTGGTTGAAGAGTGTTTGTTTTCCGATGTTTCTCTCCTTATACACCAACGTCCATCCGTTCGAAGAAGCAGAAAACGTGACTCATCGGGGAAGGCAATCCTTTGCTAATCAGCGGAGGTTCAATTCCAATGCTGCCGTGCAAATGTAAGCCTTTTCTGCCGATGCACTTTCGTTAGTATAGGTGCAGTGACCACCTGTCTTCATCGGAGTCCCATACACAGCAGGGTTCGCTGAACTGTCGTTTTAGACACTCTTTCGGTAGCTCCCTGGTTCATTCGAAAAGTGAGTGGCTCCACTGTAGCGTGTCTGTCGGTGCTCATGCACTTTCGAAGCCGACGTTCACCTCTCACATAAATGGCACGTGGTGCTCCGCAGTTTTCACTTCGGTTTTTCGCAATGGTGCCATTTCTCCAATCACGATACACTTTCACCACAGCTGCGCTGTTTCAGAAATATTGCCATCCTTGGACTGAAAGCCGATAATTATCCCTTTTTGCAAATCTGACAAATCTCTCCTTTTATCCATGACAGCAACGAGTGATATGTTTTCAGATAAGTGTATGATCATATGTAGAGGATTTTAGGAAGGAAGTGTCTGACCCCAGGTCTTAAACAACCCTTAGAAATAGGAAGCTAGGAGATTAGGGCTAGAGTGCCCGATAGGAAGGTGACACGGAAGCGAAGTAGAAAGAGGGAGGAAGACGCCCGGATTTATTATCAGGGGGTTAGTGCCCGGGGTCCGACGGCTTAAAGTGCCCATCCGACGCACGGCGGATATTTAGTGGATCGAGCGTTCGTACCTGCTGGGATCGAACCTGAGGTTCTTCTCATGGCAGTCGCTAACGCTGCCCACTAGGCCACCCGCGGCCCATGTTTTCAGAATGTCTACAGCATACCTTATATACCCCTCCAAGCCAGCTCACGACACGTATCTTCTTTCATTGGCCACGCGCTGTTGACGTCAAAAGTAGGAGGTGGTCACAATAATGTGACTCGATTGTGTATTTTTTGGAGCGCAATTCAAAGCCCTTCAGTTCTAAGGCACAAGTTATGTCTATTAACAGCACAGCTCTCAACTGCTAAGTTAAGAGCGATATGCGCAGTGATGAATTTTGCCAAACACTATGCGGAATTTGGATGAAGAAAAAGTAAAATTGCATCAGAAACACGAAGCTCACTTGGAGGAAGGGTAGGTGGGGAGACAGTCGCTCCAGTTCGAACAAAACAAAACAAGAAACAAAAAAAAAAAAAAACAGGAAAAAAAAAAGCAGGTTGAAAAATTGTCAAAAAATGAGCAACAGCTGAAAATCACCATTGTTTTGTTCCGTGGAGGTGGATATAAAAATGATGGGGAAATCAATTTCCACTTCGGGAGGAAATGAACTTAAAGTTTCTTAAATACTTAAATTTTAAACTTAGAAATTTGTACAAAACTTGGATTGAGTCCACTTGGAAGAAGAAACAGTATACTGAAATTATATAATGCAAATCCTTTTATGATTTGGCTGGTTTCATTTGAATTTTACTACTTTGAAATCCGATTTTATGTACTACGCAACTTACCTTAAAATCCTGTTTGACATACTTCAAAACTTAGAACACTAAGACGTTTTGTGACATTTTTATTTAATAACGACTTTCACAAACACAGCACTTCCATTTAGAGTACTATAGAACAAAACTTTGATTTTTTTTTTCAAAATTTAGTTTCATTTACAATTTTATTACAATAAAAATATATTTTCAAAATCCTTCCCTTTAATTTGGTTTTATTTTGAATTTTCCTACACTAAAATGAAATTGAATGTTCTCCAATGGGTTTGTTTCAGTTAAAGTTTTACTTAAATTTATTAATTACGTAATAACTCCACTTATATAGGGTATTATGACTTACAAATCGTCTTTATAAACCCTTTAATGTCTCGGCTTTATTTACAATCTTACTATAATAATATACCTTATTTATACCTTTTCATAAAGATAGCTGATCTAGGGTTTCGTTCAAATAAAATGATATTTTGGAAATTCTTCCTTTTAATTTCGATTCATTTGAATCATATTTCATTAAAATCTCGTTTAACGTTCTTACATAATTTATCATCGCTTGTGTCCGATTAAACTAATTACATTTATGACGAAGCTTCAGAGCTCATATCAATATCTTATTTATTAAATATTTTCTTGACATAGATCCAAAATTTTATTATTATTTTAAAATCGAATTTAATAAATACACTATAACGTAAAGTTCCTTACATACTGAAATCTTGTCATTCTTACGTTATGTCTATATCATTAGGTATGAATACGATGGAATACTTCCTTAATTGAACCTTTACGGCCAGACGAAACATTTAAACAGAAATCAAACTTACGGAAATTGGCTTTATTCCAGGACTATACCAATAGATCAGATATCACATTTCAACATAATTCACATACCACATCTCCAACACACATCCAACATCCCTCACGAGCAACTGTTGCATCGTAGTTTTTATCTATCGTTCTTATCTCATACAGTCATACGTCACGTTCACTCTGACCTCAATTGTGTTGGCAACAGTATTCGTTTGAGCGAGAAGATGTCACGTTAAGTTGTGAAGTATAACTGAGAATAAACTCAAAATTTACATAGGGAAAGAAACTAAAAAGGAAAGTTAATTTAGAATATACGTCACAACACTCAGTCGACAGAACATTAGATATAGGGGGTGACGGGCAGTTGTATGGGTATCCCCTCGCGCAGAGTGGAACAGACTCAAACCAAACGCAGATGCTAAATAGGCGATAGCAGGGCTTCCGACGAACATGGGTAAACATAGCGATCTGAGCGACTTTGAACGTGGACGCATTGTCGGTCCTAGACAGATGGGTCATTCTATCGCCCAAGTGGTAAGAACCCTAGGGTTCCTGAGGGCAACCACAGCAAAGGTGTACTGTGAGTATACCATCGATGGACGTACCAGCGCCCATCGATGGTATACTCGCAGTACACCCTGTCTATGTCGACCCCTGACGTGCGGTATACTCGACCGCACGTCAGGGGTCGACGTAGACTATCCAGGCCCGTACAGACGGACCGCTTGGCAACGGCTGCTCAAACCACATTCAGGTTAAATGCCGGAGGTCTAAGCAGCGTCTTCGAGCAAACGGTACCGTGGGCTACGGGAGCCGACGCCCAACTGGTGTGCCACTGGTGACTGCTCGTCTTCGGAAATTACGCCTCACCTGGTGCGGGACACTTTAAAACTAGGCCTCTTGTGACGTGCCTGCCCAGCAGGACGCACATGACATAAAGGCAGATAGCAGCAATAATGAACGTCCTCGTAGCTCAATTGGTAGAGCGACCGACTTATTCCGGAATGAGGGGACCCGGGTTCGAGTCCCGGCGTGGATAAAAATGACGGAGAAATTTACTTCGTTATACTCTGTAGAGTGGCGCCACATCATGTCGTCAGATGAATCCCGTTTTCAGCGGTAACTAGCTCACAGGTGGGAGCGGGTGTGGCGTCCACAGCATGAGGCCATAACCCCGGTGTTCCAGGTCAGTTATGTTCAAAGCGGGGGAGTCTTCTCATAGTAAACATTAGGTCCCTTAGAGTGTCCAGAGAGGTCCTTAAGTAAACATTAGGTCCCTTAGAGTGTCCAGAGAGGTCCTTAAGTAAACATTAGGTCCCTTAGAGTGTCCGGAGAGCTCCTTAAGTAAACATTAGGTCCCTGAGAGTGTCCTCCAGAGAGGTCCTTAAGTAAACATTAGGTGCCTTAGAGTGACCAGAGTGGTCCTTAAGTAAACATTAGGTCCCTTAGAGTGTCCAGAGTGGTCCTTAAGTAAACATTAGGTCCCTTAGAGTGTCCAGAGAGGTCCTTAAGTAAACATTAGGTCCCTTAGAGTGTCCAGAGAGGTCCTTAAGTAAACATTAGGTCCCTTAGAGTGTCCAGAAAGGTCCTTAAGTAAACATTAGGTCCCTTAGAGTGTCCGGAGAGCTCCTTAAATAAACATTAGGTCCCTGAGAGTGTCCTCCAGAGAGGTCCTTAAGTAAACATTAGGTGCCTTAGAGTGACCAGAGTGGTCCTTAAGTAAACATTAGGTCCCTGAGAGTGTCCAGAGTGGTCCTTAAGTAAACATTAGGTCCCTTAGAGTGTCCAGAGAGGTCCTTAAGTAAACATTAGGTCCCTTAGAGTGTCCAGAGATGTCCTTAAGTAAACATTAGGTCCCTTAGAGTGTCCAGAAAGGTCCTTAAGTAAACATTAGGTCCCTTAGAGTGTCCGGAGAGCTCCTTAAATAAACATTAGGTCCCTGAGAGTGTCCTCCAGAGAGGTCCTTAAGTAAACATTAGGTGCCTTAGAGTGACCAGAGTGGTCCTTAAGTAAACATTAGGTCCCTTAGAGTGTCCAGAGTGGTCCTTAAGTAAACATTAGGTCCCTTAGAGTGTCCAGAGAGGTCCTTAAGTAAACATTAGGTCCCTTAGAGTGTCCAGAGAGGTCCTTAACCGCTGCGCGCTACCAGCATGTGTTAGTTGATCTCCTACACACTTACGTGGCCTTCACGCATCCCGAGGCCGATGATTTGTTCCAGCAGGACAATGCGCCGGCCCGCCAGGCCGCACCCACCCAGGCATGGCTCGAGAAACACTCATATGAGTTTAGAACCATCCAGTGGCTCTCAAGATCCTCCGTATTTAAACCCTGTATAAGCGCTCTGGGATGCCAGGGAGAGGAACATCAGATCCATGGATCTTGTACCGACGTCTCCGGCGGAGTTGTGGACAATGCTGCCACAGGCACGGCTGGCATTACCTCCGGAAACCTTCCGGGATTTGGCGGTTTGGACGCCTCGGTGTGTACAAGCTGTTGTTCGAGCTAGAGGGGGACCAACACGCTATTAGGTAAGTATCTCTAATGTTTTGTCCATTGAATGAAGTTCAAGGGGTCTATAAAACACCAAACAGATATCATCGCTCTTTTGCACGTTAATAACCGAGTCTCGGAAAAATTATCACCGGCCGCCACCGGAAATCTAACCCAGGGTCTCACAGTTACGCGCCGGACATGCTACCACTGCACCACAGCTGCCTCGAATTCTCCAGACTCACATGTGATGCAGTGGTAGCGTGTTTTGTTTTGTTTTTATTGGAGGTTTAACGACCACCATGAGCAACTCCATGGGCTACAAGCAGTCGCCCGTCCCTGATTTAGGGTCACTGCTTCCAGGGAAGGGAGAGAGCCAGTGCCGTAAGACAAACACAACATCCATGCCTCGCCGGGATTCGAACCCTGACTCCTTTCGGACGAATGCTCAGAGGCCATCGCTTAGACCACCGCGCCACCGGGGAGGCACAGTGGTAGCATGTCCGGCGCGTAACTGGAAGACCCTGGGTTTGATTCCCGGTGGCGGCCGTCGAGAATTTTTCCGTGACTCACTTATAAACGTGGAGAGAGCGATGATTTCTGCTTGGTGTTCCTGATCCACGTCGAGTGTTTGAAATAGTTATCCATTCGGGTATATAAATTCTTCGGTTTATGGGGAACGTCGTATTTGTGTGAGCTCGTGATGTGCGAGTTCGACTGTAATTATTTGTTTCGGCATTGAACATGACGTAACCTTTTTGGCCGGGGGGGGATGGAACCTTAGAATGGGGAAAGTTTTCCATTTGCTATATATATATATATATATATATATAATTTTAACTACTATATTTATATATATAGAAGTAATTACTATATCTCTTACACAGTGGCGCATTTAGAGAGGGCCTTGCCCCCCTCCCCCGGAAAATGTGTCATTTTTTGGTTTTTTGGTTAAAATGCGACTTAAATTAGAAAAAAATGCCTCAATATAATAAAAATGTATCGACTTACATTGAAAATTTTTTCATTAACTTTGATTTTGTTCCAGATGGTGGATTTCAAATACTTCCTATTTTTGTCACCCCCTCCCCCGAAGAAAAATTCTATATACATCTCTCTGATATAGTTAATACTTCTTCAAATATTTCAGGAATAACAAACTTTCTTCAGCTAAAGGAGGGAAGGGGGTGGGGTCCGCAGACTTGAAATTTTCATCCATTAAAATGCATTCAACGCACTTTTGACCCTGAATCACGATTCCCAGACAATTAGGTATGATTAGTCTACTTATTATATTTTGAAGAATACCATGCGTCGTAATACACTTTTTAATAAACTAAACTAAAACTAGCACCATTTGAGCAATTATTTAAAAATATATAATTGAAGAAATATTTGTAGCATAAAAAGAAACGAAACAACTTCCTTTTCATCATAGCCTGAATTTATTAAAATTTGGCTCGGTATCCTAAAATTTCTCCGCGGGGGGGGGGGTGTGTTTCCGGGAGGGCTTCGCCCCCAGCCTCCCTGGATGCATGCCTGAAAGAAACACTTATTAAAATTTGGCTCGGTATCCCAAAATTTCTCCGGGGGAGGGGGGGTGACGGTCGTTTCTGGGAGGGCTTCGCCCCCTGGATGTATGCCTGAAAGAAACACTTATTAAAATTTGGCTCGGTATCCTAAAATTTCTCCGGGGGGAACGGTCATTTCCGGGAGGGCTTCGCCCCCTGGATGTATGCCTGAAAGAAACACTTATTAAAATTTGGCTCGGTATCCTAAAATTTCTCCGGGGGGAGGGGACGGTCGTTTCCGGGAGGGCTTCGCCCCCGTGGATGTATGCCTGAAAGAAACACTGGATGTAACTAGTGAGGTTCCACATTTCTCCCGCGCCACATTCCTCAAGCGCCGAAAATATATCTAATGGCTTTCCACAGTCATAACGTTCTGGAAGACGAAACATTTTTTTGAATCAAAAGACGTGCTTTCTACACCGAATAAATAATTCAGTGTCATCTTTCTTGTTTGAATGGGAAGGAATAGTTAGTTTCTGCTTTTATTATCAGAAAGACGTAACTAGTTCGGTTCGACATTCCTCCGGCCCCATATTCCTCAAGCAAGGAATATATGTGTGATGGCCTCCCACAGTCATAACACTCTGTGACACGAATCTGCTTGATAGCAGAGTACGTAATATCATGACTGAGGCGTTTGCAGCTGCCTTTCGTGAACCAATGAATAACCTAAAAATTGCATCATGCTTCACCTCCGGTACCTCTCAACACCACTTCACCACCACGAAGAAACAATACCTCCTGGTCAAAATTACTTCTCCCATGGAGCTTCCAGCTTGACCCTGAGCGTATTGCTACTACACGTCTTTTACACCTGTATAAAAATTCTGCGGAGAAGCTTCCCCACCCACCCTTTGAGCTTGCTTCTCCCTCCGCCTCCTATTTTTTTTTATTCAATTTTTTCTCTTCCGGTGTGTCTAATAGTGTAGGGGGAGAGTCACTTAGGAAGCAGTGCGTGTGCGGAACATGCATATTTGTGTCCTCGTCTTGCTTGCGCACGTGACTTGCGGAGCAGCAGCAGCTGCACGCGGCATCCCTCGCCTGCAGTGAGTGTTCTTCCGAAGTGGCCACGAAGGAGTCAGCGCCGTTCGGACAGATTTCACCTGCTTGCCTCGGGCGATGATACGGCGAGCGTGGAAAACACACACCTGCCCAGCACCAACGCAACGTCCAGCCAGTTAAGACACCCGTCCGTTTGTCCGTCTGCAGAAAAACACCATGATCTCTTTTATCAGAGGCATTTTTTCCTTTTTCTTTTTATCCCAGTTTCAGGTCTCATTGAATGAGTTAACACGAATAGTAATCTGTGTGTGTGTGTTACGGTCACACCCCTGTAAAGGGTTCCAACTCGTACATACGCGTCGTTAGTTGGAGTCGTTGTTAATCGAGGCATTTAGCAAAACAAAAACATAAATAGTTCATGAACTGCGGAGCTTTCTTCTCAGCCGAGTTTGATCTGTCCGCTCAGTGATGTATTCAGGCATCTTCTCGGGGTAATTAGACCCCCCACCCCCGAAAATCCATGAACGCACACCCGTAGGTTTTTTGGTGATCTCCCCTTATATTTAGCCTAATTGTGTTCATTTATAGCTGAATATTTGGAGATGCTAATTAAAATAAAAATTAAAAAAAATGAGGGAAAATATTATATTTAAAAAAACAACATCCGCATGGACTTCAATCTAAAATTTCTGTAATCCTTCAACAAAGCATTAAACAGTCCTCGCTGAAGGGATAATTTTTCAAGCACTGACAACTCGGACTACTTCCGCAATAAAAACCTAATTTCACACAGTAGAGATGTTTGCACTGCAATACATCATCATACTTTAAAAGCTGGCATCAGCTTTTTACCAGTCTTCTGGATGCCAACTTTCCATATACACACTTGTTAAGCCTCAGTGTAGCTAAAGTGACGTTAGTGCTTCCAGTAAAATATTCGCTACCTAATTTTCAACAATAGTAAATTATTAGAAATTGTTCACACAAGAAGGCTTTTTTTTCTGACGGTTTTGGTTCACACTCTGCAAAAAATTAAATAAAATAAAAATAAAAAATTGAGGCACCTCAAACTGCCTTCCAAAACGGTTAGTTATTTTTGATTATTTTACTACTATTTGCTAATCTAAATATTCTAAAGGGGCTGAAACCAAATGGCAGGGGAATGGTTTACACCATACGTTTTCAGTGACGTAAGCCATTTCCCTGCCACTATAATAATTCCATAATAATCAGAGACACGCTTGCAGTAAGGCGACGACATTTTTATCACTCCTAATGTCTTGGGGGATTGTCTCCAGCACAGGCTTACCTTACTAGCATCCTCAATATTTTACACCACCTCATGGTGAAATTCGTGGTCCATTACTGAATTAAAGCAAAGGTATAACATTTTTATACTTTTAATAACTTGTACGTGTAGATTTCTTGGAATTTGCATTTGTGATATAAGAGCATAAGAAAATTTTTGCACGTATAAATACTGTATAACAAAATTGTAATTACATGTATATAATCGTCAACAAGTTTTAGCCCCCTCGAAATTTGTGATTGCCCCTGCAGAAAAAACCTCTCTGAAGGCAACACTGTGTCTGCATAATTAACGTTGATTTATAATGTAGAATAATATCACTCTGAAAATTAAGAAATACTTGAAAATGTAAATTTTTGGGAAAAAACAACTGCTAAATTTTTGGGTTTGCATACCAGTGAAAAATGCACAACGTACTTTGCATAGCACACACAAATACATCCAGCGGTCCCGGTGGCGCAGTTGTCTAAGCGCTGGCTTAGACCACTGCGCCACCATCCCATCACTCGTCCATGAAGGCCAGGTACTTAGAAAGAGGAGAAGTAGGTCCAATCGCCTTTGTTCCCGTGCTGCCGACGGGCTGTCTCCTTACGAGCTGGAGTGTGACGTCACAGTGGCCATAAACGATCTCTGGAGCATTCGGAGTCATCGGAGCTTGTATTGTATAGGGTCGATTACTCGCTACATTTCTTTGTCAATTTTAAACCTGCTTTGTCCTTTTCATTCATTTTTTTCTTCATTTGTTTTCTGAAAATGCCCGGATGTCAGAAAAAATATCCTGATGCGTATCCAGGCATTTCTTCTTGAAAATGCCTGGATACGCTGTTGACCTTTGTCGTAATCACAGTTCAAAGAAAAGTAAGTAACTTTATTTTTAAATACACCAGAGCTGAATAATTACGAAACGCATATAGCGTATGAAATCCGTTTATTTTCGTGGTGTAGTCGGCCGCTCCTGTATGGAATAATATTAGAAGAATTGCCCCTTACACGAATTTCAAAGAGACTGCCATCAGAGAAACAGTGGAAATCCTATCCAACAAAGTGGCATGCAATGATATAGTCTCTACTGAACTACCAATGGTTTGACATGCATTATTAAAAGATGGAAACACATCACGGCGCTCTGTATAATTACGTGACAAAAAAATTCATGTAATATGCTTGTGATGTCCCCCGCGTTATTTTCAAAAATCGTCTTCGTTCTTTACATGTTCCAATTCTCTACATTTTTGTGTCTACCATTGCCTTGAAAAAGCCTCCCAGTGGAGTGCGAAAGCTTGGCGAATATTTGTGCTGACTACACCACGAAAATAAACGGATTTCATACGCTATATGCGTTTCGAAAAGTAAGTAAGATGTTACATACCACGTTTTCCCATCGGATAGAGATTTCTTGAAGCAATGGGTAGCAAAACGCTGTGGAAAGGATGTATTCGATGCAAAGAAAGCTCGAATGTGTTCAGAACATTTTGATGTCTCGAACTATACGAGCGGGATCTTAGAAATGAATTACTGAACTTGCTTCCCAGAAAAAAAAAAAAAAAACAGAGAAAAATGCCGTGCCTACAAAAAATATACCTTATCAGATGGATGATCAAACTTCTGTTCGAAGTGAACGGTTTAAGATAAGGGAGGTCCGAAAAAATGCATTAGATCGAATTGAAAGTATATCTCCAATTAAACGTCAAATCACATCAGGTCACAATGAAAGCGACAGCATTCCTGACCAATATTTATCACCGTCAACGTTATGTGAGAGGTGCGAATGTCTGAACAAAATTATAATGCAACTGAAGAGTGAAAATAATTCACTACGGGAAGAATTCTTAAACGTAAGAAGACAGTTGGTAATTGTAAAACAATGCTCTTGCCTCGAGTAAAGAAGCCTGAAAACGGAAATCAATATTTTGAAACGCAAATGCAAGAATAGAAATTTGCTGAGCAACAGTGAAAGGTGGCTAACGATCATAAATTTACTTGGCCATTGTTTCACTGATGTTCAAATTCAAACTCTTGTGTCAAAAAAGAGTCCAGCAAAATGGATCGAACAAGATATAAGTCAAGCACTTGTTCTGCATGCTATTTCTCAAAAACCATATCTTTTCATCAAAAATTAAGCGCACGTACCTCTTCCAAGCATTTCCTCTTTGAAACAGTGGTGTGGTAAATTTGTATTTTCCGCTGGTTTAATTGAGCCTGTTTTAAAGGCGATGAAAATGAATATTATACACCTAACCGAATTCGACAGAGTTACAGTTTTATCTTTTGATGAATGAGCGTTGATTCCCGATATTGTTATGATGCTGCTGCAGATAAAATTTTAGGACCTCATAGCAACGTTTTAGTATAGTTATGCTGAGAGGCTAATGGAAAGCTTGGAAACAACGCATATATTATTCCTTTGATAAGCAGGTGGATCGAAAGCTGTTAACTGACATAATTTGAGCAGTTTAGCACATCGGGTTATTTAGTGCATGGAGTGGTACCTGATCTTGGGGGGGGGGGAATTATCAAGATTTGGCGACAGCTTGGAATAACCTTAATATTGTCTCCTTTTCCAAATCCAGTAGATGAAAATCGAAAAATATCGATGTTTGTCGGTGTGCCCCACGTAATTAAACTTCTCCGAAATCGTTTATTAGATCGCGGAACACGCTGTAGTGTGGAACCATCACTCGCCAGATATTTGACCTTTTTCTGGAACGTAATAACTCAGAATTAAAGGTGTTTCATAAAATTAAATAGATTCTTTTTGATTGGAGGTTTAACGACCACCGTGAGCAACTCAATGGGTTATAAGCAGTCGCCCATCCGTAATTTAGGGTCACTGGTTCCAAGGAAGGGAGAGAGCCAGTGCCGTAAGACAAACACAACATCCATTCCTCATCGGGATTCGAACCCGGACCCCTTTCAGACGAATGATCAGAGACCACTGCGCCCCCTGGGCGGCTAATTGGATTCACACAAATGTAAGATGCTCCATGAGACAGAGTTATTTTTAGGGGAAAAGATGCTATCTAACAACGTAAGCAAAGCTGCAGAGTATTTTTTTCCTGAAAGAAAACAAATTTCTAGTTTTATAAAATTGGTAAATGACTGATTCGACGTAATGAACTGTAGATTACCCAGCTCATTGCAGTGCGCTTTTGGAATATATATATATATATATATATATATATATATATATATAAGGTCAGGTGATGCGTAACATCACAGCCTCTCCTTGACAAATGTCAACCCCGCCTTCTCGTGGTGCATCCTGTTCCCACTAAAGGGGCTCTGACGACCGCCAATAGCGGTATAACTATACCATCGGGATTAGAGGAAATTCTATCCCACACTCACCAACCCGCTTGGCCAGCGTGGTGAGTTGGCCAAACCCCTCCAAAATGATTCCACAACTTAAATCTTGGCCCTCAGTCTCCGGCAGCTGGAATGTACCTGGCCAAGGCTGCGGCCAGTGCGACATGAAGGCAGAGGGTGCTAAGAATCCCCGGAGGACCGGACTAGGCTGCCATCTGATGCTGACCTTGGCAACGTACAATGGACGCTCCCTATCTTCTGATTCAAGGCTTCTTGAATTGGAAGAGGAACTACAAAGGATCAAGTGGGACATCGTGGGGCTAAGTGAGGTAAGGAGAAAAGGAGAAGATCTCATCGAACTGAAAAGTGGACATCTCTTCTACTATCGTGGGACAGATACTGGCAGAACTAGTGGTGTTGGATTTATAATAAACAAGAAACTGAAGGATAAAGTTGTAGAAGTTGAAAGTTCCTCTGACAGAGCTGCACGACTTGTTATCCAACTCTCGAAAAGATACCAGGCTCAGATTATTCAAACTTATGCACCCACCACAAGTCATCCTGAAGAAGAAATTGAAGAATTTTATGAGGAAATTTGTCATCTAAATAATAAAGGTAAGCAGCACTTGAAGATAATTATGGGAGATTTCAATGCAAAAATAGGGCAACGGCAACAGAATGAAACTTCAGTAGGTAAATTTGGTCACGGCAACAGAAACCAGCGTGGAAATACTCTCGTTGAGTTTGCAGAGGCAGAAGGGTTTTTCATCTTGAACTCCTTCTTCAAGAAAAAGCCACACAGGAAATGGACATGGAGACATCCAAATGGGACGACAATTGAAATTGATTTTATTATGTGTAACAAAAATTTCGTCATAGAAGACTGCAGTGTGCTGAACAAGTTCAACACAGGTAGTGACCATAGATTGGTGAGATGTAAGATGCACCTCAACACTAAACTTGAACGTGGCAAACTCATAAGACAAACAAAATCTATTGACATAACCAACCTTAAAAAACACCATAATACCTTCAAGTTGGAACTGAAGAACAGGTTCTCTGCTTTAGAAGGCCTAACATCGGAAGAAGTGGACATCTCTGAAGTTAACAGAAAAGTAACCAAAGCTCTTATGGAAACAGCAACAAAAATAGCTGGGTCTAAGAACAAATTGCATGTAAACAAATTATCAGGAAAAACGAAAATGTTGATGCAAAAAAGAAGAGATGAGGACAACTAAAGAAGATGTGACTTCCAAAGTGGAATATATAGAGCTATGCAAGACAGTAAGAAAAAGTATCACTGAAGATGTAAGAAAATTCAACTGTGAACTAGTGAGGAAAGCAATTGAAAACAACCAAAGCCTAAAGATAGCAAAGGGACATCTCAGTAAGGGAAGAAAACAGATTATGGCACTGAGAAAAGAAGATGGTTCTGTAACAAGAAATAGAGGCGAAATTTTAACAAGAGTGAAAGATTTCTACTCCAAATTATATGAAAGGGATGATACATGCACTCCAGACATCATGAAAGATACCAGTACCAGAGTTCCTCCAGTCCTTCCAGCAGAAGTTGCACATGCAATCAAGAACATGAAGCGGGAAAAGCTCCAGGAGAAGATGGAATTACTGTAGACATCATACAAGAAGCAAGTGGAGAAATCAAAACAGTACTTGCCCAAATTTTCACTCGATGCCTTAATGAAGGAAAGATTCCTGAGGATTGGAACACCGCTACAATGATCCTGCTACATAAGAGAGGTGACATTGAGGATCTCGGAAACTACAGACCTATCAGCCTCCTATCAGTAGTTTATAAAATCTTCACTAAAGTTCTTTCACACCGCTTGAAGGTAACACTGGACATGGCTCAACCGAGAGAACAAGCTGGATTCAGGAGTGGCTACAGCACAATAGATGATATCCACGTACTGAGAGAACTAATTGAAAGAGCGAGGGAATATGAACTTCCATTGTGCATGGCTTTTATCGATTATGAAAAAGCCTTTGATTCGGTGAAACCATCAGCAGTTACAATGGCTCTGAAAACCTGCGGTATTGAAGATGCATACATTAATATTATTAATAACATCTATGAAAATGCAAGTGCAAAGATTCGGCTGTTTGAAAATACAACACACATAAAAATTGGAAAGGGAGTGAGACAAGGTGACACCATATCTCCGAAGCTCTTTAATGCCACATTGGAGGGTGTTTTTCAGTCGCTGAGCTGGGAAAACAAAGGGATAAAGATTAATGGAGATTATCTAACCCACCTTCGTTTTGCTGATGACGTAGTCATTTTTGCAACTAATCCATCAGAGCTACAGAGTATGATCCAGGAACTTGCTGACAAGAGTAAAGAAGTGGGATTAAAAATGAACTTTCAGAAGACAAAAGTGATGTTCAATGCTTTTACAAGAAATGAAGATTTATCGATTGATGGAGAAATGCTGGAGATAACAGACACGTACGTTTATCTTGGACAGCAGATATCAAGTGAGGGTCACATTGATGAAGAAATTAATCGGCGTACAAAACTTGCCTGGAGAGCTTTTGGAAGAAACAGCATAATTTTCAAGAGCAATATGCCATTATGTCTTAAAAGAAAAGTGTTTGATCAATGCATCCTTCCAGTGCTTACGTATGGTGCAGAGACGTGGACCTTAACTAAAAGAGACATACAAAGGCTGCAGACAACTCAAAGCAGGATGGAGAGGTGCATACTTGGTGTAACCAGGAGAGATAAGATGAGGAACTCGTGGATCCGAAAAATGACAAGAGTGGAAGACATCATGATCAGAGTTAAATCCCTGAAATGGCAATGGGCTGGACATACTGCCAGAAGGACAGATCATCGATGGACAGCCGAAATTTTAGATTGGATTCCAAGGGACAGGAAAAGACCCAGAAGAAGACCACATGGGAGATGGGTGGATGAAATTCGAAAGTATGCAGGGGTGACATGGAGGAGACTGGCACAAGACAGACCGTTGTGGAGGAAACTTGGGGAGACCTTCGTCCAGCAGTGGATTGATAATGGTTGACAATGATGATGATGATGATGATGATATATATTCAGCAATAAAGCATCGAACAGTACTTATGTCATATTTCCGTTTTTGCCTAGTACATATTTTTACTCTATTTTGGAATGTACACCGTGAAGAGCAATTGAATTAGAGATACCTGTCTAGTAACGTGTAGCACCACCTTTCGTCCTGATGACGGCGGCGATTCGTCTCGGCATGGACTCGACAAGACACCGGAAGCGTTGGGAAGCCATACGGATCCACGACCCCTGAACAAGCTCCCACAGTTCACGATGCTTTGATGGAGTAGGGTCAGAGCCTCGAACATCTCTCTCAATGGCATCCCAGATGTGCTCGATGGGATTGAGGTCAGGTGACCTAGCTGGCCAAGGAAGCGAGGTCACGTCGGTGAGTTTTCATCCAACCATTCGGATACAATTCAGGAAGCGATGGCACTGTGCATTGTCTTGTTGCAGGATGAGGTCCCCAGTGGGATGTTGAAGACGCACAAACGGGAACAAATGGTCGTCCAGGATCGTCACGTACAAATTTGTGTTTTCACAAAGGCTTTATCCACTATGCATTTCCACTTGGTGTGACTTCTTCCCACTGTGAAATTCCACTATGTATGATAATTAAAAGTCTCTTGATTGCGTGAAAGCATCGATAGTTATAATGTCTTTGAAATCCTGGTGTGCTGACGGTGAATACAGTAATATTGTTCATAGCATCTACGAAAACGCAAGCGCAAAGGTTCGATTGCTAGAGGACACAATACGTATAAAAACTGGAAGCAAGTTGATCAAACAACTGAAAGAAGCATGGAGAGGTGCGTGCTTAGTTTGTGGTGCTTTAAGGGGAAAATAGGAAGAGGAACTCATGGATCAGGAAAATGACCAAAGTTAATGAAATCACGATCAAGGTAAAATCTTTGAAATGGCAATGGGCTGGTCACGTTACTAGAAAAACAGAACACCGTTGGACAACTGAAATACTAGACTGGACTCCAAGGCGAGAAAAAGACGCTGGAGAAGAACATATGGGAGGTTGGTAGTTGAAATTCAAAAGTATGCAGGAGGTACACGGAAGAAAACTGTTCAAGACAGAGGAGACTTGAAGATATGCACAGTGGATGGAGAAAGGAAAAAAAAAAAAAATGAAACGGGCCGGAAACTCACCGGTTTTTGATGTTCTTGATCAGACAAGGACGAACCTATTAGGGTATACGACAAGTCTGAAACGGTCCGGGAATTCACGACGTCTTGAACGTTCCCGATCAGACAAGGACGAATCGACTAGTGCTGCAAGATGGCAAGTGTGAAACTGGCCGGTAACGCATCAAGTTTTGATCGTTCCAGCTCAGACAAGAACGAGTGTGTTTTTTACGTAAGCCTACGTCTAACTCAGCGGATAGTATGGTGCGACTTACGGCCGACGGCCTATGACAAAAATAGGTCCAAATTGAAATCATTATAGCGTTAAAAATACGAGCCGCACACTAATCGTGTTATCATATTCATAAACAGCATGAAGTTCAATTCGCGTACTGCGCAATACATCGTGCGTGCGACGCTCCCCTAGCTTCCAGTGCGCGGGAAAAATGATGCAATATTTCAGGGTGTGCCTCCGCGTTTGACTAAGTCTATTATCGCGGCAACCGTGAAGGCAACACGACTGTGCGTGATATCGTTTTAAAGCTCTCGACGAGATCTATTCAAATATATTAAGAATATTTCGCAGTTATTTGAACTTAACATTTCAAAAATTGTTTTCTTGTGAACCGGTGAACACTTCTGACAATATCGCGGTTTATCTGGACAACCGTGAGTGCAAAACGACTGTGCGTGGTATCGTTTTAAAGCTCTCGACGAGATCTATTCAAATATATTAAGAATATTTCGCAGTTATTTGAACTGAACATTTTAAAAATTGTTTTCTTGTGAACCGGTGAACACTTCTGACAATATCGCGGTTTATCTGGACAACCGTGAGTGCAAAACGACTGTGCGTGGTATCGTTTTAAAGCTCTCGGTGAAATCCATTCAAATAAATAAAGAACATTTCGCAGTGGTTTAAACTAAAATTAAAAAAAAAATTGTTTTCGCGAGAACAAGTTAACATTTTTGGCCATTCGCAGAATGAAAGCAAGCAAAAGTGGAGAAAATCAAAACGAGAGGCAAGAGCAAGTGATGAGGAATGTAAGAAGCCCAAGAAGACAGAGCACCACGTTGGGTAATTCGTGTATCGATCTGCTTTGTGTTCGCAATATGTATCAAACATTATTTGTAAAAATTATGAAAGCTACTTTTCATATCATAGACTTGTGTTGGCTATAACAAATTAAATAAACGCTTTGAAACCCTACCCGACTGGATCATTTCAACTCTCCGATCTGCAATCGTAGTCGTACGTTCCAAACTGATGGCTCAATCAGATGTGAACCTACTTTTATTTCTTTTCAGATACCCTTTACGACGAAGACAGTTTTACGCACGATTTCTGTTTCAAACAATGCACAGTTTTCTCGTTAGGTGACTTAAACGTGTGTTCCTTTTTTGCGGAACAACTGTTTTTGAAAGTCCTTTGAAAAACTTTTTTTTTTGCATCAGACAGCGTTCATAAGGAGGAATATTTTTTTAACAAACAGCAATACTTTCAAATCTTTTGCAGTGCACAATTTTACCACTAGAGGCGAACACCTTTGTCTGCACAGTGTATATACACGCGTGATCCTTTTATAAAAGTCTTACAGTCATGGGCACATATAGCTTAGTTTTCAGGAGAAGGGAAACAAATATTTTAACTACGAATAACATATACAAACACCATATGCAAATTTTCACTTTGCATTCTGGTTATGTAACCTTTTTACCAGAGCATGAGCGCATAAATTTAATTGGAAACCACGAGACCCAGAAGCTACATATAAATAAACGATGGATATATGAAATTAGTCTGCATGTTAGGACAATGACGAAATTTCAGTGTCATTCTTTTGATCCTTTTACACACTGATGCACCGTGCGCCAAGAACCTCCAGTGGTCAATCACTCAAATGGTCATAACAAGATAAAAAATACCTTCAAGATAAATTTTTGTGGAAAATTTCGAGAGATCTTTGTCCAGTAATGAATAGCTGAAACAGAGAATAATATACACTCACGGACAATGAAATTTGCGCACCAAGAAGGAAGCATCAGATTGAACTGAAATTTTATTGATGTAATGATGCAGATGAATGATACACATGATGGCAAAAACGGAGCTGCACGACAACTATAGAGGGATCTATGGCACGCAGTACGGTCATCTTCAATAGCGCGTCGCACCGCCTCGTGCGGCGATACATGCTGCCATACGGTCCGGCATGGAGACGAACAGACGCCTGATGCCGTCCTGCGGCGGAATGGCCCACACGTATCGGACGGTGTGCTCCAAATCCCGGATAGTGCTGCACGGCGGCAGCCGGCGTTTCAACTGGTCCCACACATCCTCGATAGGGTACATGTCCGGGGAGCGGGCAAGCCATGGAAATTTCTGGACATGACATAGGCAGTCCTGGGCAACCCGATATAGTGCTGGTGGGCATTATCCTGCTGCTAAAGCGCACCTGGAATCCCGACCAGGAATGGGGGCACATGGGGCCATAGGATCTCATCCACATACCAATGGCCCGTCAATGATCCACGTACCACTACTAGAGCTGATCGGCCTTCGTAGGCAATGGCTCCCTAGACCATAATGTGTGCAGTGGAGGAGGTGTGGCGTACGACAGCGAGGTTGGGACTGTGCTGTTGACTCGAGGAACTCCATACCCGAAAACGATGATAACCTGACTCCAAAACGAAGCGGCACTCATCGCTAAACACCACACGTCGCCAGTCCGTGGCGTTCCACGTCGCTCTAGCCTGACGTCACTGCACACGGAGCCGGAGATGTTCCGGTGTTAAAGGCAGCACACGTAAGGAGCACTGGGATCGCAGATTCCCTTCCGCGAGGTGTCGGGAAATGGTTCGTTGGCACACAGGAGCCGGTACATTTGCCTGTATAGTGGATCGGGTCCCCGTGGGATCCGTTCGTGCGTGGCGCACGATCCGTCGATCCCCTCTATCGGTGTTCCGTCATCCTGTTCCGTCCGGAGCCGCTGCGCCGCGTAGCAGTGCCGTCACGTGTGCACTGCTTCCAACACAGTCGGACGGTATGGCCAGAACGATCCACGTGGCGGGCTATACGGCGCGCCGACCACCCTGCGATTTTCAGCCCAATGATCCGGCCTCTCTCACAGTACTTAAGTTGCGTAAATTGACGTCTCTTGCGTGTACCCGGCATTCTTGTCATTCTATACTCTTGCTTGCGTCGGCCGATGCTTTTTGCTTTCATGGAGCATCGACTACACGCCGGTTTATAAGGCTGCCGGTTCGTGCTTGCACTGCCATCACAGGGTGTGCGGTCATGCGCAAGCGCACCAAACGTGGATCGTTTGCATACCAGCACTCACTCTAGCTATTTGCGAAGTTTCGCGGTTGTAGCATGTTTTCTTCTATATGCGCAAATTTCATTATGCGTGAGTGCATTTTCCATTTCTCTGCCTTTCATACTGTACGTATGAATGCTGTTCATACAATAGAAAATTTCATCGGAAATTTTCGTCGTTACTTTCTACTACAAATTTCCACTTTTTTCTACTGGAAATTCCTAACGTTTTTCCTTTTTTTTTACTCAATACCCAAGCATTCAGAAGTTCTACAGAAAAGTTAGCAATCAAAAGTTGTGATGACTCGAAAATTTCTCTAGTAGCTTCCAGGAACAGAAAGGGTATGATTCGATTTCCAGGTAAGGGCAAATGCCCCATTTTGTCCCCCTCCTCTATCGACGCCCATGCTTACAGTTCTCCTTTTCTTTTCTTTTCTTTTCTTTTCTTTTCTTTAGACGGGAGTAAATGCCTCCCACCTCAAAGAATTAACTTCTAGATAACCCCCTGAGTAGGATTTAGTGTTTTTTAAAGGTGCTCATTAGACTTGAAAATCAGGTGCTATTTTTCTTTTAAATGTGCTTTTTACTCAGCTTCTTGCAGTTTGCTTGTAGTAATATTTCTTTATGCATATTAAGAAAAAAATGAGACTTTAAAATACGTTTCTTTCTTTCCAAAAAAAAGTAAAACATTTTATTCTCCGAAGAATCCGAATTAGTCTTTTGTACAAGAAATTGGACATTTATAGCAGAACTAGTGCCGAAACAATTTCAAAGTCTATACTAAAATAAATCATCAGCCATGACGACGAAACAAGGCATTTTCTTGTGCATCATCAGCACAGCGCACCTAAAAGAATGCGAGACTGGTAAGAAACATAAGAAAATATCATATCAATTATTCCTCAGTGGCATGTTCGAAAGAAAAAAAAAGCAAAAAAAAAAAAAAAAAAAAAAAAGAAGCAAGCTTTCAGATCGTCACGAAACGATTTTTATAGAACCTGTGCTCCTAGTAATGGAATGACTGTCGGATTGGTATTGATAACCGGATTGAAAACAACTAAAAATTTCGTTTGCGACATTTCATCAAGGAAATTAGTTTCTATGTTCTTTTAATTGCTTCAAAGGTTTCGCACCTGATAAGCAAGTCGATTCGCGTACGAACTGAGCTGGTGTCATCAGTGTAAAATACGAGCTCACAAATGTCAAAACATGAAGTAATTCCGGACTGAGATCTTGAGCAGTATTTCTGTCGTCTTCTTCAACTCATTTAATGGGCGACATCGGCAGAAGATCGATTGAGTAAGTTCCTTTATATGACGACCGGTTCCCCGGATTTTAATTAGAAGTTATTAACTGATGTTGCTCCTCAAATCCTTTTTTTTTTCATTGTTTAAGTGTTCCTATTTCTCAGATTTTATGATTTTAATCACCTGTCTTAATGCTTGGCGATCCCTGATCTGCTGATTGCCTTAATGAGGTAAATATTACTCTAAACCGGCAGTTGATTTTTTTTTCGTACTCTATCTGGGCTTACACTGTCAAGATTCCAAACGATTTATAGGTCGTAATGCGATGTTCCTTTTTTGGGACGGAGGCAACTCTGAGAAATGATCAATTAAATGTGTTTCATTTTTTTTCTTTCTCACAAGGACGTATTGAAATAAAACCAATCGCTACAATATATTAGAATTATGCTTTTATTATGCACAGGACACTGAATGCAACTTGTTAAATTTGAGGGTTACAGGGAAGAACGTAAGAAGTAATAAAATCAAGCAGAGGGTGTACACTGCTGACCTTATTATTTCTTTGACCTTCTGATTGAAATCTTGGGTATCAACTCACTAACAACCGTTGTACGTTTCCACCCGAGGCTTTTGCACTTGATTGAAACGTTCAAAGGTATAGGAGGCAACAAAGAAAGAGAAATACCCTTAAAAGATAAGGGTTGGGCGGGGAAGATCACACTCGACTCTTCCCACTCATAGTAAACGAACAGGGTCGTTTTACAACCCTGATATCGGAAACTGCGTCATCTGAACCACACGTTCCTGAAACAAACTTCTTCTTCAGGTGTCCTGTCCAGACAAGCACGTTTGGTGATGAACTGCGCTCAGTCATGCTGACGAACATCTTGGGGAATGATCATTACGATTAGGTAGTTTCCAGGCGTGGACTCAGCCACTAGGAAACAGCGAAATTTCACAGTGGGACACCATATTCTGGGCTGGTACTTATGATGATTCAAGAAAAAAAAGTATTTATACGAGTATACAGAAGTAAAACCACTGAATAACAGACATTTTGCGACCTCAACATTTGCCCGCTGTTAGTGAGGTTGACTTCTGAGCCCGGGTGTTGGTCAGCTGCACTCAATAAACTCCAAAAAGGGCAGTTGCACTCACAGCCTGTCCCGGATTATGGGCTAATTGCACTCCAAAGCCCCCCTGCCCCCCACCCACCCATCGTCCCTGGTGAGGGAGTACTGCGCTCAGACACTAAAACGTTGCACTTATAAAACTAACTGTATGCACGCGTGCGTGCGTGCGCGCGCATATATACATATACATATCATCATCATCATTATTGTCAACCGTTATCAGTCCACTGCTGGATGAAGGTCTCTCCAAGTTTCTTCCAAAACGATCTGTCTTGTGCCAGTCTCCTAGATGTTACTCCTGCATACTTTCGAATTTCATACACGCATCTCCAATGTGGACTTCTTCTGGGTCTTTTCCTGTTCCTCGGAATCCAGTCTAAAATTTCGGTTGTCCATCGATGGTCTGTCCTTCTGATAAAATGTCCAGCCCATCGCCATTTCAGGGATTTTACTCTGATCATGATGTCTTCCACTCTTGTTATTTTTCTGATCTACGAGTTCCTCTTCTTATCTCTCCTGGTTACACCAAGCATGCACCTATCCATGCTGTTTTGAGTTGTCTGCAGTCTTTGTATGTCTGGCAGTGTTCCATTTTTGGTTTTTCAATGAAAAAAACAAAAATATTGTATATATATATGGTGCAGAGACGTGGACCTTAACTAAAAGAGACATACAAAGGCTGCAGACAACTCAAAGCAGCATGGAGCAGCATATATATATCATCATCATCATCATTGTCAACCATTATCAATCCACTGGTGGACGAAGGTCTCCCCAAGTTTCCTCCCCAACGGTCTGTCTTGTGCCAGTCTCCTCCATGTCACTCCCGCATACTTTCGAATTTCATCCACCCATCTTCCATGTGGTCTTCTTCTGGGTCTTTTCCTGTCCCTTGGAATCCAATCTAAAATTTCGGCTGTCTATCGATGGTCTGTTCTTCTGGCAGTATGTCCAGCCCATTGCCATTTCAGGGATTTAACTCTGATCATGATGTCTTCCACTCTTGTCATTTTTCGGATCCACGTGTTCCTCTTCTTATCTCTCCTGGTTACGCCAAGCATGCACCTCTCCATGCTGCTTTGAGTTGTCTGCAGCCTTTGTATGTCTCTTTTAGTTAAGGTCCACGTCTCTGCACCATACGTAAGCACTGGAAGGATGCATTGATCAAACACTTTTCTTTTAAGACATAGTGGCATATTGCTCTTGAAAATTATGTTGTTTCTTCCAAAAGCTCTCCAGGCAAGTTTTGTACGCCGATTAATTTCTTCACCAATGTGACCCTCACTTGATATCTGCTGTCCAAGATAAACGTACGTGTCTGTTATCTCCAGCTTTTCTCCATCAATCGATAAATCTTCATTTCTTGTAAAAGCATTGTACATCACTTTTGTCTTCTGAAAGTTCATTTTTAATCCCACTTCTTTACTCTTGTCAGCAAGTTCCTGGATCATACTCTGTAGCTCTGATGGGGTAGTTGCAAAAATGACTATGTCATCAGCAAAACGAAGGTGGGTTAGATAATCTCCATTAATCTTTATCCCTTTGTTTTCCCAGTTCAGTGATTAAAAGACATTTTCCAATGTGGCATTAAAGAGCTTCGGAGATATGGTGTCACCTTGTCTCACTCCTTTTCCAATTTTTATGTGTGTTGTATTTTCAAACAGCCGAATCTTTGCACTTGCATTTTCATAGATGTTATTAATAATATTAATGTATGCATCTTCAATACCGCAGGATTTCAGAGCCATTGCAACTGCTGATGGTTTCACCGAATCAAAGGCTTTTTCATAATCGATAAAAGCCATGTACAATGGAAGTTCATATTCCCTCGCTCTTTCAATTAGTTCTCTCAGTACGTGGATATGATCTATTGTGCTGTAGCCACTCCTGAATCCAGCTTGTTCTCTCGGTTGAGCCATGTCCAGTGTCACCTTCAAGCGGTGTGAAAGAACTTTAGTGAAGATTTTATAAACCACTGATAGGAGGCTGATAGCTCTGTAGTTCCTGAGATCCTCAATGTCACCTTTTTTATGTAGCAAGATCATTGTAGCGTTGTTCCAATCCTCAGGAATTTTCCCTTCATTAAGGCATCGAGTGAAAATTTGGGCGAGTACTGTTTCGATTTCTCCACTTGCTTCTTGTATGATGTCTACGGTAATTCCATCTTCTCCTAGAGCTTTTCCCCGCTTCATGTTCTTGATTGCATGTGCAACTTCTGCTGGAAGGACTGGAAGAACTCTGGTACTGGTACCTTTCATGATGTCTGGAGTACATGTATCATCCCTTTCATATAATTTGGAGTAGAAATCTTTCACTCTTGTCAAAATTTCGCCTCTATTTCTTGTTACAGAACCATCTTCTTTTCTCAGTGCCATAATCTGTTTTTTCCCCTTACTGAGATGTCCCTTTGCTATCTTTAGGCTTTGGTTGTTTTCAATTGCTTTCCTTACTAGTTCACAGTTGAATTTTCTTACGTCTTTAGTGATACTTTTTCGTACTGTCTTGCATAGCTCTATATATTCCACTTTGGAAGTCACATCTTCTTTAGTTGTCCTCATCACTCTTCTTTTTGCATCAACATTTTGGTTTTTCCTGATAATTTGTTCACATGCAATTTGTTCTTAGACCCAGCTAATTTTGTTGCTGTTTCCATAAGAGCTTTGGTTACTTTTCTGTTAACTTCAGAAATATCCACTTCTTCCGATGTTAGGTCTTCTAAAGCCGAGAATCTGTTCTTCAGTTCCAATTTGAAGGTATTAGGGCATTTTTTAATGTTGGTTATGTCAATATATTTTGTTTGTCTTATGAGCTTGCTACGTTCGAGTTTAGTGTTGAGGTGCATCTTACATCTCACCAATCTATGGTCACTGCCTGTGTTGAACTTGTTTAGCACACTGCAGTCTTCTATGACGAATTTTTTGTTACACATAATAAAATCAACTTCACCGTGTTTAGTGTTGAGGTGCATCTTACATCTCACCAATCTATGGTCACTGCCTGTGTTGAACTTGTTTAGCACACTGCAGTCTTCTATGACGAATTTTTTGTTACACATAATAAAATCAATTTCACTTGTCGTCCCAATTGGATGTCTCCATGTCCATTTCCTGTGTGGCTTTTTCTTGAAAAAGGAGTTCAAGATGAAAAATCTTTCTGCCTCTGCAAACTCAACGAGAGTATTTCCACGCTGGTTTCTGTTGCCGTGACCGAATTTACCTACTGAAGTTTCATTCTGTTGCCGTTGCCCTATTTTTGCATTGAAATCTCCCATAATTATCTTCAAGTGCTGCTTACCTTTATTATTTAGATCACGAATTTCCTCATAAAATTCTTCAATTTCTTCTTCAGCATGACTTGTGGTGGGTGCATAAGTTTGAATAATCTGAGCCTGGTATCTTCTCGAGAGTTGGATAACGAGTCGTGCAGCTCTGTCAGAGGAACTTTCAACTTCTACAACTTTATCCTTCAGTTTCTTGTTTATTATAAATCCAACACCACTAGTTCTGCCAGTATCTGTCCCACGATAGTAGAAGAGATGTCCACTTTTCAGTTCAATGAGATCTTCTCCTTTTCTCCTTACCTCACTTAGCCCGACGATTTCCCACTTGATCCTTTGTAGTTCCTCTTCCAATTCAAGACGCCTTGAATCAGAAGATAGGGAGCGTCCGTTATACGTTGCCAAGGTCAGCATCAGATGGCAGTCTAGTCCAGTCCTCCGGGGAATATGAACTTCCATTATGCATGGTTTTTATCCATTATGCATGGTTTTTATCCATTATGCATGGCTTTTATCCATTATGAAAAGGCCTTTGATTCTGTGAAACTATCAACAGTTACAATGGCTTTGAAATCCTGCGATATTGATGCATACATTAATATTATTAACAACATCTATGAAAATGTAAAGATTCCGCTATTTCAGAATAGAACACCCATAAAAATTGGAAAGGGAGTGAAACAAGGTGACACTATATCTCCCAAACTCTTTAATGCCATATTGCAAAATGCCTTTCAATCCCTGAACTGGGAAAACAAAGGAATAAAGATTAATGAAGATTATCTAACTCACCTTCGTTTTGCTGATAACGAAGTCGTTTTTGAAACTGCCCCTTCAGAACTGCAGAGTATGATCCAGGAACTAGAGTATGATTCAGAATTGATCCAGAGTATGATCCAGAATTAGAATTAAAAATGAACTTACAGATAACAAAACTGATGTACAATGCTTTTACAAGAAATGAAGATTTATCGATTAATGGGGAACAGCTGGAGATAACTGATACCTACATTTATCTTGGACGGCAGATATCAAGTGATGGTCACATCGATGAAGAAATTAATCGGCGTATGAAATTTGCTAGGAGAGCTTCTGGAAGAAACAGTATAATTTTCAAGAGCAATATGCCATTATGTCTTAAAAAAGAAGTGTTTGATAAATGCATCCTGCATCCGCGTCGGCCACATCCTCAGGCCTGCACTGTGCAGACCTGAGGATGTGGCCAACGCGGCTGTGAAAGATCTTGTCTTTTAATTGTAAATAAAGTTGTTTAAGCATTTTTAACTTTTACGGCTTTTAAAAATCGTGTAAATATTGAGAATTTTACTTTTTTACTTCAGAAGTGTTAACATGAATTTTTGATATATGTCTACAAATGTAATGAGTTATCTCCTGTACCATGAGAAATCTTTGACATAAATTTCATTTTAATAGCGCGATTTTTTCTTGGTGTTACAATTTTCACAAACAAACTAAGGAGGTTTTACTATATTTTTACTTCACCATGTTTATAAAACAAAGTCATATTGTCATTCTAAATTACTTATGCTGAGAGACACATTAAAGGGATGTCACTGATTTATGTTCAGACACACATTAAATGGCCGATGCTGATTAATGCTGAGCAAATCTTTTTGTTTTTAAATTTGCCGAAAGGATGTTCCTTAAAATCAGAGCCTATAAGAAACCAATTTCAGTTATTTCTGTTTTGGAATTCAATGTTCTATATACAGCGACCTACTGGCGTTTTCCAAGATCAAATTACCATCAAAATTCGGGTAATAAATAAATCTTAAAACTACTGTCTCGTAGATGAGTTTAATCACCTGCAGCAAAGCGAGGGATTGGAATGGCGTTTGAAAATTTCCGTTAGAAGAGAAAAGAAAAATGGAGAAGGAGACCAGAATTCATATAAACGGAGGAGAACAGAGAGAGAGAGAGAGAGAGAGAGAGAGAGAGAGAGAGAGAGAGAGAGAGAGAGAGAGAGAGAGAGAGAGAGAGAGAGAGAGAGAGAGAGAGAGAGAGAGAGAGAGAGAGAGAGAGAGAGAGAGAGAGAGAGAGAGAGTGGCGGAAAGAAGAAAAATAGATTTAGAGAAAAACAACTCTACAGAAGGGCAGAAAATGGAGGAGAAATGAGAAAGAGCAAACGGGAGTGAAGTGAGAAAGAGATAGGCAGACAAAGTAGAGAAAAAATAAGAAAAATAGAGAGAAGCCAGGATGACAGATAAGGAAATAGTGAAGAAAAGGAAAGTTAAGAGTGATACAGAGGGCGGTAGAGAGAAAAAGGAGATATTTAGAAAAAGAAACAGGAGTAGTAGGGCAAGAGGTAGAAAATTAACGAGAGTGAGTAAGAAGAGACAAAGGGGAGGAAATGGATTAAAAACAGAAACAAGTGACTTGGGAAAAGAGAAATAAAAACATAAAAACAAGAGAGAGAGAGAGAGAGAGAGAGAGAGAGAGAGAGAGGGAGGAATGAATGAAGGGATAATTCTTTAGTGCAGTTTCTTTATCATTGAATTATCATTTGTTTTTTTCCTTATCACTCTGGGCTTTACCAATTGCGTCAAAAGCAAAATAAAAGATTTGCAATTTCGTCGCATTCTGTCTTTCATGATAGAAAGTTAAACAATGAAAGTTTTTTTTTCTTTTTGCGTTTCAGAAAGAGTGTGGTAGAGAGAGGGAGTAACAAACAGAGAAGAGGAAAATAGACTTAGAACCAACAGCTCTACAGAAGGGCAGAAAATGGAGGAGGAATGAGAAAGAGCAAACGGGAGGTGGAGTGACACAGAGATAGGCAGACAAAGTAGAGAAAGAGTAAGAAAGTTAGAAAGAAGCCAGGGTGAGAGATAAGGAAACAGAAAGGTAAGAGCGGTAGAGAGAGACTGGAGATACTTAGAAAGAGAAACAGGAGTAGTTGGGCAAGAGGTAGAGAGTTAATGGGAGTGAGTAAGAAAAGGGAAAATGGTAGAAAATGGGTTAGAAACAGAAACAAGGTGACAGAGGAGAAGAGAAAGACATAAACGAGAGAGAGAGAGAGAGAGAGAGAGAGAGAGAGAGATGAATGAAGAGATAATTCTTTAGTGCGTTTATTTATCATTGAATTATCAGTTGCATTTTCTTCTTTCATGATAGAAAGTAAAACAAAGAAAGTTTTTTCTTTTTCTTTTTGCATTTCAAAATTAGTTTGTTTAAGAAATTCATGCGTAGAAAAAGTAGCTAGAAGGGCAGCTATGGCCTTGAAATAAGGACAACACGTTTTTCATTTTAATTTCCAGAGAGCTTATTCTCGAGAATTTGCATCATGTTAGTTAAGTTAATGAAAGACAAAGTGACGACAAATAGACCACTCACTGATTGAAACATCTCAGCATCATTACGTAAAATAATTATATGCATAAATGAATATAAAGTTTACATCAGCGTGCTGGCGATCATAGTCATTCTGTCGAGAGTTACGTGAACAGAAGGGACGAATCGAGCAACTGTAATTAGTATAATGAGTTCCGATGCGTGTACGTGTGCCTTGGTGATTTTTATTCGACATGAAATTCAGGGGCTTTATTTCTATCTTTGCATTCTAGTTTTCAGTGAGCAAACGTTCCCGAAGTCATCGAAAATTCCAAGGAATCAAGGAGCCTAGCAATTATTCATTCATGAGTCTGTTTGCTGACAACCATAAACTCAGGTGACATTATTAGATCGGGTCAATACTTAAGGAGCCCATTAGTAAGAGTAGCGTAGTCTCAGATTCTGTTTAGTGACGGTTAGGAATTGTCCTCGTGGCTATACCTACTGTACATCGAAGTATATAAATAAATGAATGTATAAATGGGATCCCCCAAGGGTAATATATGAGAGGTCAATTGGCGGTAAACAAGACACTGAATTGCTCTGCTGTAATTGAGAGGGAGAGTCTAGCACGGTGGCTTCTGCCTACTGTCGGACCTCACCCAGTGGAGACATCGCTGGGGGTCACATCGGATGGAGTGTCTCATTGAATGAAATGGTAGTTTTTAGTGAAATGTCGTAATTGGCGGGTGTAACACTGGTGAGTAACCACTGGACCTCCCAGTTCGTTCTCTAAAAAAGCGACAGTTTGAATTATCCGTTTGTTCGATAAGGAATGACATAATGCCATTCTCGACTGACGCACGTAGGAAATCGTGGAAGGAAAGCAAGAAACGAAAAACAGAATGGGGGCTGACCGAAGTTCCAGACTTACAAAGTCAGACAGCATAAGTAATCAAACTGATCCTTCGGGGAGGAAGGGGATCCCTAAAACGGTTTTACAGGAGGGTTACCAAAGAAATATTATTCCCTTTCCAAAATACGAACACTACAACGAGTTAGACATAAAAGAAAACGCTCGCTACTCTTCCCTCTCAAAATCTTTTCAACATAATGAAATTAATTTCTTTAATTATTTCAACATAATATTCGAAAGATCCCTTCCGTCTCAATCGTGTAAAAGTCATACACAGAGTAACTTTCGTTGTTGTTTAGGGGTTTAACTACCACCATGAGTGATACTAAGGGCTATAAAGCAGCCTTCGATCCCTAATTTGGGGTAACTGGTGCCAAGGACAGTACCATCAGACAAGCACACCACACGCGGCTCAGCCAAGACTCAAAGCCGAGCCAGAGTCGGACAAATGATAAGCCACCACCTCAGTCCACTAGGCCAAAAGGGATGCCATAGGAGGTTAAGTGCCACCACGGGGACGCAGTGGTCTAAGCGCTGACCTATGACCATTGGTCCACAATAGATCCGGATTCGAATCTCAGTGGGGGTATGGATGTTGTGATTGCCTCGTACGGCTCTGGCGCTCTCTCTCTTTCCTGGAACCAGTGACCCTAAATTAGGGACGGGCGACTGCTCTTATAGCCCATCGAGTTTCGTTAAAATTCAAAAAAAAAAAAAAAAAAAAAAAAAAAGGTATTAAGACAGCTGTAATTATTTCTGGGGAAGATGAGATATTTGGTAATCCTATCGATTCACCTCTTACTGGTGAACAGAAAATGAAATGAGCTTGACAGAAAGTTTTGGTGGTGACATTCAGGAGCTGATGACTTTCAAAATTTGGGACTTTTAACACAAAAGTAGTAAGGACAAAGGAAATCTGTTGTGTGGAAAGACGCAAAAGAAAAAGCCTTTAATCTCAGCTATGAGCATAACAGCTTCATACATACATACATTTACTTCTGCTCTTAAGGGGCGGAAAAATCAAATTCATTTCACGTAGATGATCTAATAGCAGCAGCCGGTGTTCTGCTGTCTTCAACAGGAAGATAGCTCCGAGGAACAATAGCAACTGACCTATACTCCAAGCCAACTTAAAAGGGTACTTATTGAGGATGATACTAAGTAGCTACCTCCGCTACCAAAAGTAGTCCCAGACGGTTTGGGTGAAAAGCAATAGAATTATTACTCAGAATCTATTTTTGCTCGCTCAGCAGTTTTTCTGGCAAAATTGTTATTTAAGATAAATTTTCAAAATGGCACAGCGTTTTAGAAATAGACTTCATATGAGAAGTCAAACAATCAAGCTTACATTTTAAGCCGCTGACTGTCCACAGCAAGGAAATGTACGTAACATGCAGAGGGGTTGGGACGATGTGGAAGGGGTAGAAGATTTCTTCCAACTTTCACGACATAGAGACAATAAAATGACAGTCGGGGAAATGCGAAGGGTGTGTACTTAAGCAGCAGCGGGGGAAGGGAACGATGCAATAAGTTTCAGTTCGGTGGGCAGGGGTCAGTTGCACTCCTCTTAATCCTTCCTCCCTATCCAATGGGCCATTTGCACTCAGAAGGGAAACAGCAATAGCGATCAACTACACTCACCCACGCATTCTATGCTTACTACAGGAGGACTGTGTAAAACCGGAGATATCTTGAGGATTACCTTTAGGAGGATTTAATGTCTGATCAACCAGCAAATGATCCAGTTATTAAATTCAGTGATTTCCTCAAGGACACTTCTTGTGGAAAATGCACTCTGTTTCCACTTTTTTTATGGACGTCCTCAAGCATTATATCTCAAAGGACTACAAATGCATGCGAATCGTTTCACTCAAGATTTAAAGGCGCCTTTTCGTTACAACATCCGCGAAAATAGATGATCTGTTTTGGGGGAACGCACTGATCAGAGGCGAATTTATCCAAACACATACAAACATTTTGGGTCTCGTTCATTTGCCCGACTTTTACTTCACCGAAGGGTCACTTGACCGAACATCACTTCACCGAAAAATTGTTTCACCGAAGGGTCACTTGATCGAAAAGTTCATTTCACCGAAACGTCTCTTTATCTAAAAGTTCATTACATCAAAAGCTCATTTCACCGAAGGGTCAGTTTATCGAAAACTTTGGATTTCATTACAGGATCAGTTGAAGCATGGTGTAAGTTCGGCAGACAGACCACCGAAACGTTAGAGGGTCATACTCAAATTGCACTTCTGATTTCGCCGTGTCACAAAGAACGCAAAGTTTTAGTTTTAAGACAAAAATAATTAGTTTTAAGTCCCTAGGCTTCAGTTTAAGAATTTTTGGCAAATTTTAATCATGTTCATAAGGTTTACGTAAAAGTCATGTTCAGTGCTCATGCTCATAAGGTTTACATAAAAAGTCAAGTTAATAATGTTGCACATTTATTTAGGCAAAAAGAATCCATTTTAGGTTCCTAGGTCACGGCTTAGGCCTTTTAATGTTATATTTCAAAGGACCTACCTGTGGAGAGCTATTTCATAGAAATTAAAAGTGCATTTTTTATACAATCCGATAAAGTTTAGGTGGCCAGTTTTTCAAAAACCTGCACCACACTCCAACAGATCTCTAACAACAAAATTCTAAGTTTTCGATAAACTGACTATTCAGTGAAATGATCTTTTGATATAATGAACTTTTAGGTACAGTAATACTTCGGTGAAATGAACTTTTTGGTCAAGTGACCCTTCGGTGAAATGTACCTTTCGATCAAGTGAGCGATACCCAGACATTTTATACGTCTGCGTGTCTGTGTTGCTATACACTGAGTGGCCACTTTATTATGACCACCCTCTCAGTACTTCGTTGGGCCACCTTTTGCATTTAATACTGCGTCGATTCTTCGTGGCATGGACTCCACGAGATGTTGATAGGTGGTTTGTGGAATCTGAGACCATGCTTGATGAATAACACTTTCCAGGAGTGTTAGATTATAGGGTTGTGGATCCAGCTGTCTGATGGCTCGTTCAACTTAATATCACAAATTCTCAATGGGGTTGAGATCTGGAGATTGTGGGGACCACCTAAGCAAAGTAAACTCACCGGCATGTTCTTGAAACCAATCCTGTACAATACGAGCACTATGGCAGGACGCATTATCTTGTTGAAAGTAGCCATCGCCATTGAGATAAACCATCCACATGACAAGATGCACTTGGTCCGCAACGATGTTTAGATATGATGGGCCAGTCAGACGCTGACCAACAAGAATTAAAGGGCCCAAAGCATGCCAGGGAAACATTCCCCAAAGCATAACGTTGCCTCCACCAGCTTGAAGGGTTGCAGCAATGCATTTGGGGTCCATGCTTTCGTGCTGTTTCCGCCAAATTCTCACTCGGCCATCGGCATGGTGCAACAGAAAACGTGATTCATTAGACCACATAATTAGTTTCCAATTATTGACTGTCCAATCCTTGTGCTCCTGTCCGAACTGGAGACGTTTTTTCTTGTTAACTGCAGACAGCAAAGGTGTTCGAACAGGCCTTCGGCTGCCATATCCCATCCGATGCAGTGCACGGCGAACAGTGCGTGCAGAAATGATTTAAGGGGATCCTTGATTAAGATGGTCTGTAATTTGCTGCACTGTTGCCCTTCTGTTGTCTGTTACCAGTCTGGACACTCTCCGTTCCGCCCGAGCAGTCACTAGTCTATGAGGACCACATGTTGCACGTAGAGACCCAGTTTTTTGCTGACAGTCCAGTCTTTAAACACTTTAACAACAGCTGCTCTGGAACATTTCTCGAATGCGGCGGTTTCGGTGATACTCGCTTCATGGCTCCAAGCTCCTACAATCATCCCACGTTGAAAGTCCGCCAAATCACATTTTTTACCCATCTCGTCAGCCAAAAATCACTTCTACTACTGTTACAAGCACTAAGCTTTCCCTTTTTATACTAGCCTCGCCCTCTGGCGTCAACAGCGTGCAGCCATAGCTCATTTGCTTAAAATTGTCAGGTGGTCCTAATAAAGTGACCATACAGTGTATGTACACATAAATAGAAAAATAAGAATTACTTTAATGAATAAAAAATAAACCCTGAGAAATTTGAAGTTTACCTAAAAATCTCTACATATCAAAGCGCAGATTACGCGTCAGCTGTAAGAGTCTCCTTTTTCTTAATTGCATAGCTGGAAAACAGTTCGAATTCACTGACAGCTCTCCTACCTAAATGTACATAGTCATTATTTAGTTCGTCGACATAATGCAGCATCAAAACGACAAGAACTACGTCTCCTGTAACTTAAACTTACGAAGGTGTTCCTTTGTAAGTTTAAGTTACCAAAGAAACCGCTGATGTTAGACACCATTTTAAACAATTAGAGAATGCGGTTTTCCCCGGAAATCAGTGCAGCTTTGTTCCGCTCCTATGTACCAAATTGTCACACTGAATGAATTTCATTTCGGTGTTGTAATGCTAGTCGTCAGCGCTGTTACTAGTTCAAGATTCCGTCCAGCGGAATAACCTCAAAGAGGACACGAAATGAAAACAGTCAAATGCGGGCATCCTCTATGAGTCTTCAGTTAAGAGTCCGATGCACAAAATTTATTGTCTTGCTTAAAAAGCTTTGAAAACTGCAAAATCAGAGAAAATTTTCAAACATAAAAATCTTGCACAAATGACGAATAGCATTCTTAGATATAGATGAACAGCGAGCCCGAATTTCCCTTGTATAGTCCAACAGCATATATATACTTTTTCGTTTTATTTTTAATTTTTTTCGAATTTCTATGTAAGCACATCGGACAAAAAATTAATCATCCCTGACAGAACTTGACGAATTACGGATGACGGGGCCTCTTGCCTTAATAACAGCATGAATCCGGCGTGATAGAGACTCCACGAGGTTGTGGACGTATTGCACATCGATTTGCAACCACTCAAGCGTGCTTCAATCAGTCCCGAAGTTTCCCCAGAGTACATGGGTGTCTAGTCCGACGTTTCACCTTCTGTTCCCAATGATCCTACAGATTTTCCAAAAATTTAAATCTGGTGATTTTGTGAGCCAGTCTAGGCGAGACAGTGTTGCTGATCGTTCTTCGTGCCACTCAGACACAGTTTTATCCCAGTGGACACGGCAACTATCATCTTGGAAGACAGGAGTGGCAATGTGATGCTGCTCCTGGAGATGTAGGGCAAAGGGCAACATTTCGTCACTCAGAATGCGATGGTACGCATACTGGTTCAAATTCATCGTCACTGCAACGAGAGAGCCCATTTCGTGGTACGAAGAACATCCCCAAAACATCCCAGAAGTTCCCCTCCAGCTTGAAGAACACCTTGGACACAATCAGGATTAAATGATTCATTGAGCCTGCAATGCACTCGACACCTCCCATCATTGGAGTACAAACAAAAAAACGAGACACATCAGACCAAATTACTCGTTTCCAATCCTCCACAGTAAAGTTTTGGTGCCCCTAAGGTCAACGTGCGACTTTGTGACTTGCTCTTCCGTGGTGCTCTGCTCAAGATGTCCATCGCATGCAGTCTCGTCGCAATGTCCTTTCGGAAATTGGTTGGAGTAGACTTTCATTCATTGACTGTTTGGAGCAATTGCTGCATGGTTTAAAACCGATTTGCAGTTACTAAGCGTGAAACACGGCGGCGGGCCCTGTTGGTGAGAATCATTTCCCGGCCACAGTTACGTCGCCGATTTTCAGTTGACTGCGAACTACACCACTGTTTGTAGACCCGCTGGACAGTACCCTACGACGTACCAACAAATTGAGCGACTTCATTCATTGTGTGTCCGTGGGCATGGTCAAACACGATGGCTCCGTTTTGTCACACAATAACGTCTGTCTAACGTCCATATTGCAGACTAAATTCAACACGCATGTTGCTCTTCACCACTACACGAAACAGAAATGTAGACCACATCAGTGCTATTTATATCCCAACAATGTTATCACGCCGCTCTCTGTGCAACCGGTAACTTTCTACTGTCATCTCTGTTAAAGGTGACTAATTTTTTGTCCAGTGAATTTACTTTTTTTGTTCACAATTGTTTTATTTAGGAGAGCGTCGTTCCCTTTATCAATTTCTTAAGGAAACACCGTTCCGGCAAAATAGTTTCACCACTGATAAAAACATATTCGTTTTTATCGATGAAATCAAACAAATGCAAATTTATATATATATCATCATCATCATCATTGTCAACCATTATCAATCCACTGCTGGACGAAGGTCTCCCCAAGTTTCCTCCACAACGGTCTGTCTTGTGCCAGTCTCCTCCATGTCACTCCCGCATATTTACGAATTTCATCCACCCATCTCCCATGTGGTCTTTTTCTGGGTCTTTTCCTGTCCCTTGGAATCCAATCTAAAATTTCGGCTGTCCATCTATGGTCTGTCCTTCTGGCAGTATGTCCAGCCCATTGCCATTTCAGGGATTTAACTCTGATCATGATGTCTTCCACTCTCGTCATTTTTCGGATCCACGAGTTCCTCTTCTTATCTCTCCTGGTTATACCAAGCATGCACCTCTCCATGCTTCTTTGAGTTGTCTGCAGCCTTTGTATGTCTCTTTTAGTTAAGGTCCACGTCTCTGCACCATACGTAAGCACTGGAAAGATGCATTGATCAAACACTTTTCTTTTAAGACATAATGGCATATTGCTCTTGAAAATTATGCTGTTTCTTCCAAAAGCTCTCCAGGCAAGTTTTGTACGCCGATTAATTTCTTCATCAATGTGACCCTCACTTGATATCTGCTGTCCAAGATAAACATATGTATCTGTTATCTCCAGTTTTTCTCCATCAATCGATATATATATATATATATATATATATATCATCATCATCATCATTGTCAACCATTATGAATCCACTGCTGGACGAAGGTCTCTCCAAGCCTCTTCCACAACGGTCTGTCTTGTGCCAGTCTCCTCTATATTACTCCCACATACTTTCGAATTTCATCCACCCATCTTTCATGTGGTCTTCTTCTGGGTCTTTTCCTGTCCCTTGGAATCCAATCTAAAATATTTCGGCTGTCCATCGACGGTCTGTCCTTCTGGCAGTATGTCCAGCCCATTGCCATTTCAGGGATTTAACTCTGATCATGATGTCTTCCACTCTTGTCATTTTTCGGATCCACGAGTTCCTCTTTTTATCTCTCCTGGTTACACCAAACATGCACCTCTCCAGGCTGCTTTGAGTTGTCTGCAGCCTTTGTATGTCTCTTTTAGTTAAGGTCCACGTCTCTGCACCATACGTAAGCACTGGAAGGATGCATTGATCAAACACTTTTCTTTTAAGACATAATGGCATATTGCTCTTGAAAATTATGCTGTTTCTTCCAAAAGCTCTCCAGGCAAGTTTTGTACGCCGATTAATTTCTTCACCAATGTGACCCTCACTTGATATCTGCTGTCCAAGATAAACGTACGTGTCTGTTATCTCCAGCTTTTCTCCATCAATCGATAAATCTTCATTTCTTGTAAGAGCATTGAACATCACTTTTGTCTTCTGAAAGTTCATTTTTAATCCCACTTCTTTACTCCTGTCAGCCAGTTCCTGGATCATACTCTGCAGCTCTGATTGGGTAGTTGTAAAAATGACTACGTCATCAACAAAACGAAGGTGGATTAGATAATCTCCATTAATATTTATCTCTTTGTTTTCCCAGTTCAGTGACTGAAAGGCATTTTCCAATTTGGCATTAAAAAGCTTCGGAGATATGGTGTCACCTTGTCTCACTCCCTTTCCAATTTTTATGTGTGTTGTATTTTCAAACAGCCGAATGTTTGCAGTCGCATTTTCATAGATGTTATTAATAATATTAATGTATGCATCTTCAATACCGCAGGATTTCAGAGCCATTGTAACTGCTAATGGTTTCACCGAATCAAAGGCTTTTTCATTATCGATAGAAGCCATACACAATGGAAGTTCATATTCCCTCGCTCTTTCAATTAGTTCTCTCAGTACGTGGATATGATCTATTGTGCTGTAGCCACTCCTGAATCCAGCTTGTTCTCTCGGTTGAGCCATGTCCAGTGTTACCTTCAAACGGTGTGAAAGAACTTTCGTGAAGGTTTTATAAACCACTGATAGTAGGCTGCTAGGACTGTAGTTCCTGAGATCCTCAATGTCACCTTTTTTTATGTAGCAGGATCATTGTAGCGTTGTTCCAATCCTCAGGAATCTTCCTTTCGTTAAGGCATCGAGTGAAAATTTGGGCGAGTACTGTTTCGATTTCTCCTCTTGCTTCTTGTATGATGTCTACAGTAATTCCATCTTCTCCTAGAGCTTTCCCCTGCTTCATGTTCTTGATTGCATCAGCAACTTCTGCTGGGAGGACTGGAAGAACTCTGGTACTGGTACCTTTCATGATGTCTGGAGTACATGTATCATCCCTTTCAAATAATGTGGAGTAGAAATCTTTCACTCTTGTCAAAATTTCGCCTCTATTTCTTGTTACAGAACCACCTTCTTTTCTCAGTGCCATAATTTGTTTTCTTCCCTTACTGAGAAGTCCCTTTGCTATCTTTAGGCTTTGGTTGTTTTCAATTGGTTTCCTCACTAGTTCACAATTGAATTCCTCACTAGTTCACAATTGAATTTCTTTACGCCTTCAGTGATACTTTTTCGTGCAGTCTTGCATAGCTCTACATATTCCACTTTGGAAGTCACATCTTCTTCAGATTTTATCCTCATCTCTCTTCTTTTTTGCATCAACATTTTGGATTTTCCTGATAATTTGTTCACATGGAACTTGTTCTTAGACCCAGCTAATTTTGTTGCTGTTTCCATAAGAGCTTTGGTTACTTTTCTGTTAACTTCAGAAATATGCACTTTTTCCGATGTTAGGCTTTCTAAAGCAGAGAATTTGTTCTTCAGTTCCAACTTGAAGGTATTATGGTGTTTTTTAAGGTTGGTTATGTCAATACATTTTGTTTGTTTTATGAGCTTGCCACGTTCGAGTTTAGTGTTGAGGTGCATCTTACATCTCACCAATCTATGGTCACTACCTGTGTTGAACTTGTTTAGCACACTACAGTCTTCCATGACGATTTTTTTGTTACACATAATAAAATCAATTTCACTTGTCGTCCCATTTGGAAATCTGCATGTCCATTTCCTGTGTGGCTTTTTCTTGAAAAAGGAGTTCAAGATGAAAAACCCTTCTGCCTCTCCAAACTCAACGAGAATATTTCCACGCTGGTTTCTGTTGCCGTGACCGAATTTACCTACTGAAGTTTCATTCTGTTGCCGTTGCCCTATTTTTGCATTGAAATCACCCATAATTATCTTCAAGTGCTGCTTACCTTTATTATTTAGATGACGAATTTCCTCATAAAATTCTTCAAATTCTTCTTCAGGATGACTGGTGGTGGGTGCATAAGTTTCAATAATCTGAGCCTGGTATCTTCTCGAGAGTTGGATAACGAGTCGTGCAGCTCTGTCAGAGGAACTTTCAACTTCTACAACTTTATCCTTCCTTTTCTTGTTTATTATTAATCCAACACCACTAGTTCTGCAAGTATCTGTCCCACGATAGTAGAAGAGATGTCCACTTTTCAGTTCAATCAGATCTTCTCCTTTTCTCCTTACCTCACTTAGCCCGACGATGTCCCACTTGATCCTTTGTAGTTCCTCTTTTATTAGTTATGGGTCGTTTTTATTTGTGCTCAAAATTTCAAACATTACATAGTACTAGTCTTCGAGAAAATATGTACAAAGGGATTTACACTGCAGATATAGGATAGAATTTCGTTTGAGGTCCCATTCAAAGATAGCCTTAAATGCTACGTCAGAGCCTATTTAAAGTGGTTGGGGCTTGGGGGCAGTAATCCCGGGCCCCGCATTTTCAAGCGGCCCCAGAATTACGCACCATTCTTGACGAAGTGACAGTTTTCCTTGGTTGTTTTTGCAGATAGCACAACACAATCTATAAGAAACTGCCTTGCGAAAAAAAGTTCTATTTCTTTCAGCTTTTTTAGGAGGAGTCTGAAAAAAAAAATACTCGCCCCCCCCCCCCCCCAGTCCATCCTCAAATCTTTAGAAAGCATTACAGATGGGTATTTTTTGCGCACATCTGTAACTGGGGGAGATTTTCTACTCTAAGAATTCGTTTGAATCATGATATTTGGATAATATCATTTCGCCCGCTACTTCGATATAATTCCAGTAAGCTGAGCCCAGGGGAAGGGGGGGGATTACAGCAGAGCTGAACATGTATCCATTTTTGAATCATGCATTTTCACATTTTCTTGTTAACACTGATTCGTCCATGAACCATGCAATACACACTTCAAAACGAAGGGAATCTTTTTATGGTTTCCTCATCATATCTTGGGAATGTTTACTCCTGAGTATTTTTATTCATCCACCAACAGTGAAATCCTAGATGGGGCATACCGTCCAGCCCCTGGGCCCTCTGTCTCTTTAAATGCGCTTTGTGTTACGTAGTTCTATAACTTTGTAAATGAAAAATCTAGATTTTCGTAAAATTCGAGTCACTTCATTTTGTGAAGGCTTTATCGAATTTTACATTCATCCCTTATTTTAAATCGCCTTGTTTTTACCCGCTGAACTTTAGCCATTCATTTGATCCTGAAAACTGTCCCGTAAACATTTTTTTTTCATTTTTATTTCTTAGTTTAGTTTTCTTATTTTGGATAACGACTTGCTGTTCCCAAGAATATAGGCATTATCTCTTTTTTAAGACCTTTTAATTTTCGCCCAAGAATTTAAGGCACGCAATTATCTGCTTTGACGTCTTTACTTCCCTGTTTCGAAATTGGAATTTCATTACCTGAAACGTATTTTCTTCTGTTTTAAACGTATAATCAAAATGTCGCCATTCTGGCTTTGATAAGGTATATTATTGCAACAGTTAACCTCTTCGGAAACATCGGAAAGGCAACACACAATCGAATGTCATTTGTCATCACTGAATGAACGTGACAGCTTGAAAACGAAAGTTATTTGTCATCACTGAACAAATCTATCACGTAAGTTACGAAGCAGGAATTCCTCAAAATCAAAGATATGTACTATAAAGCCTTGAACCTCTCTAGAAATTTGCACACGAGTGTTGATAGGGAATGAATTTGCAGTTCCGTCATATGCGCCAAATATAGGGGGGGGCAAGATGAATCTTGCTCTTCCAATAATTTTATTTGGGGGGGGGGCTATGCCCACTCAATATTTTTGGTTCCATTTAATTAAATAACCGCTTTAGCCTCATAAGGTGGACCAAGCTCCACCTTTCTCAGCATTGCTCATTTGAGGCCAAAGCGATTAAGATTATCATAAATGATGGTGATGATGATCATATGTAGAGGATTTTAGGAAGGGAGTGTCTGATCCCAGGACTTAAACAACCCTTAGAAATAGGAAACTAGGAGATTTGGACTAGAGCACCCAATAGGAAAGTGACACGGAAGCGAAGTAGAAAGGGGGAGGAAGACGCCCTTATTTATTACCGGGGGACAAGTACCCAGGGTCCGACGGCTTAATGTGCGCATCCGACGCACGGCGGAAATTTAGTGGATCGAGCGTTCGTACCTACCTGGGATCGAACCTGAGGTCTTTTCCGCGGCAGTCACGAACGTTGCCAACTAGGCCACCCGCGGCCCCAAAGCGACTAAGGTGGACCAAGCTCCACCTTATGAGGCCAAAGCGATTTATTTTCAAAATAAGTATTAATAAATAACAAAATAAATAAAAACATTTTCCCCATTCTCAGCATTGCTCATTTGATAAGAAACTGGATTGCCAGACACGTATTAATAGTGTTTAACATATTCTCGTGATATGTGGTAAATGATCAAAACAATTTTATCATAAACAAAATACTGAAACACATAATCTAGCGCCTTTATTTAACTATTTATTGTTCGCTCTTCTTGTTCTTTGTTTGAGGAACTCAGTTAATTTCTCATATTTTTCACTAAACTTTGGAAATAAAATCACTGGATATTTTTATAAAATCACAGGCAGAATTTTATTTTTAAAAATATTCATATTCAGCGAAAGAATATTTCTGTTTCCTTATTCATCTGTTGATGAGCAATTAAAATTTCGTTTCAAAATATATGTCAAATCTCATCGTTTATCTTTTTTGCCTCCCCCGTTTTTATTTCCTTCCTGACAGCGGAAAAGAAGTGCCCCTCCCAAGTTTGATCTCTTCGCGCCTGCCCTCCCCCCCCCCCTAATAATTTGGAGAAGTCGGCGCCCCTGAGTTCTGCTGACCATTCACTATACTCTGCAACAAGAAAGACGACACCGAATTTTCGGTTGTAATGAGCACGTATTTTGAATCCATTCTAACGCGAATTAAATTTCTCAAAGCCATTCAAAAGTTAATAGAACCGGTTTAGAAAACAATCAACCGGTTTCTACAATTGATAAAACATCCAGAAATAGATACATATACTTATTTCCACCAGCGGCTAAAACACATGTTACGAAAATTAACAAGTGGAACTCAAAAAGTTTCTCATAGCACAAGGAATGCATCAGAGACAAAGAGATTTTAAATTTAACAGTTAAAAGAACTGAGATATAGAAGGAAATATGATATGAGTCTAGGTTTGCTAGGGGAAGAATTTTGCATAAAGGAAAAGTTGAAAGTTAGCGAAAAATATTGTTTGGAAAAAGCTATGCTAAGGAAAAAGAACTTTCAAGCACGTCTTACGGTAGCTGAGACAAGAAAAAAAAAGTTTCAACCTTTACGCACCTAGCGGGAAATCTTTGCATTATTTAAAGAGGATAATGCTCCACATCTCTATTGTAGCGAACGGCATACAGCAAAGAAGAAATTTCTTAATACCGTTTTTAGAAGCGGCGATACAACTGCAAGTACATAAACACCACCTACCGACAGAACTGTGAACTACAAAATTCCTCATATACTAGTCTAAAGTGTTCCACACGGTAAATGATATCCCGTGTTGAAAGAATTTTTTAAATTGCACATGTAGAAGTAGAAATATTGAGAAAAACAGATTAAGCATTGCCGCCACCTGGCGGAGAAATTGCACACTATGTTGAGAAGTAAATACGCACACCGAGTTTACAAAGTAGTATCTGACAAAGAAAGAAATTTTTCAATCGGGTTTACAGTCCCGCAGATATTGCCGTGAACGGAAACGTGAATTTACGCCCTCTGGCGGCAGACTTGTGTGTTAAGAAAAATTCGAAATTGTATTGAGAAATATTTCGCAGCGCAAACGCTTTCCAACATAGGAAGAATTTTTCAAATCGGACTCTTAGAAGCAAAGATATCGACAAAAATAAGATATGAATCTAACCCCTCTGGGGGAAAAATAATGCAATATTTTAAGAAGAAAGTATTCTCAAAAAGTTTTTTAATGTGAGTGGTTTCGGTCCATGAAACAATCTTTTCAATCGAGTTTTCAGGAGTTCAGATTTTGCTGAGAATGCATCAGAAACAGAAATTAACACTTACGCCCTCTGGTGGCCAAACTATTCTTAACCAAGCATTAGAAAAAAATTACGTGCAAAACCTTTCTATCAGGAGCTGTATTCAGTGCAGAAAGAATTTTTCAAAACGGAGTTTTAGAAGCAGAGATATCGGGGAAAACGCAATTTACTTTTCCGCCCCTTAGCGGAAACTCTATAATTTTGAAATTACATGAAAAACATGCCGCACTCGCAGCGGAAACTCTATCCAACAATGAAGGAATTTTTCAAATCGGACTATTAGAAGCAGAGATATTGACAAAAATGAGATATGCTTTTACGCCCCCTGGCGGAGAAACCATGTATTATTTTAAAAAGAAAATATTTCGAAAAGGTTCGCCGACGTGAGGGATAACGGTCGTTGAACGAATCGAGGTTATAGAAACTCACATTTTGCTGCAAATATATCAGAAGCAGAAATTAGCACTTACGCCCCCCGATGGCCAAACCATTTTTTCACCAAAAATTATAAATTATATGTAAAAGATTTCCCATCAAGAGCTGTATCCGTTACAGAAAGAATTTTTCAAATCGGAGTTTTAGAAGCAGAGATATCAGAAAAACACAATTTACTTTTACGTCTCTAGCGGAAAATCTATGCGTAACTTGAAAATGTGACTATGTTTAAAATCGTCTTCTACGTAAATGGAATGGAAAGGTAAAAATAAAAAAAAAATTCAATCGGTTGTTTAATAGCAAATATATGGAACAAAATGTATTTTGAATTCCATATCATCTGCATTTACGCTCTTTAGCGGGGAAATTGTGCATCGTAAAAAAAGCAAAAACGTAATGAAGGATCATCATTCTCACATTTCAAGCTTCCCCATGCAAAAAGAATTTTTCAAATTGGACTAATAGTTGCAGACAAAGGACCTTGGTTGCAGAGATATGATGTCCACAGGCGGACGGACAAACCGGTAATATAAGCACGATCTTGTTTACAAAAGACGTGCTAAAAATATGTGGCGTGAATTCACAGAAAATTTCCGAAAACGACGTGCAGCAAGTTGTTGCCGGTTGGTGTCCGTCTTTTAAGGAAATTTCCGTTTTTTAAAAGTTTGCGCTTCTTCTAACTTCAGTATTTGGGCAGATTTTCCGTTGCCAGTGATTCTGTTTATTTCAGAAATGTCAATTTCGGGTTTTCCCGTATTTTTACAGAAATTTCGCAAAAACTTCGATTTTTCAGCCCCTTTTACCAGATATTCTTCTATCGTGGTGTACGAAGTTAACGAATCCTTTCCTTTTGCTCCACTTAGGATTCGAATCCGCTACGTCTTCAACGACAGCCGCACGTGCTACCGATTGGAAAGACGAGTAACGTAGACTCACGTATAAGGGAGAAAGGAAGAAAACTGGAATCACGTGACGATGATATATTTTTCACTATTAATGCGGGTGAATTAGACATTTTATTTTCTGCTGGAGCTTATTAGTTTTGTAAATAAGTTTTTAATATTAGGTTGTAAAGAAAGTATAAAACGCTGGGAGCTTTTCTTGTAGTGCGGCATGGAGACGGTTCAACTGTTGGATGTAAGCATCTGCTGTGAGGGCATTGTTCCACGGTAAGAGTTCATAGTGAATCACACCGTGACAATCCCTACCAGCAACTCAGCATCTCCTTCTGCCCATGAAGGAGTGGCTGGCGCATTCGTCCCACTTCCGTACAAATGAATTTTTGTCCCATTTCCGTACACATCCCGATCATCTAGTGCCATTTCCGTACAGAGACGTGATGATCCGTAAGCAGTGCGATATGCGTGAAGGAAAACAGAGGATCAAAGGCGTACTGATAGGCCCCCGCAAACCCTCTCCATGCTGTGAGAGGGTTGACGGCTATAAGAGCCTCTAGCCTCAGGAAAAAGATTTACCTCCCGGTTATAAATAAGAGGTCTTCCTTCCCCTATCTACCTCACTTCGGTGTCACTTCCCTATCGGATACACTAGCCCAAATCGTCTAGCTTCCTATTTCTAAGGGTTGTTTAAGGCCTGGGGTCACTGCGTTCCTGAAATCCTCTCTACACATGGTCTCATCTCTGATCTCAAAAGATTTTACAAAAATCTTTTGTGGAAACTTCATAGGGAACTGGTTAAAGAGAAAGCCCAGAATTTTTGACGGTATCTTTGAACAAAATATTAAAAAGAAAAGCAATTCTTTTTTTCATGGTTTTGAAATTAAACATTTGCAAAGAACGCTGAAGACCGTAAACATGGCATTAATGGGAAGCCTGCTTGCCCTTCAGTTTTTACTGCTGTACCCGCTTACCGTATCATGAGCGCCTATTGGTTAACGAAAACAATGAATGGCGATCTCTGTTACGTCGGAAAAATTCGGACAGATGATCAGCATTTACTTTCTCCCTCAGCATTCGCCACGTCTGATACCGAGCGCGGCGAAACTGTACGGAAAAGGCATTAATATATCTGCTATATACGAAAATGGGACAAAATTCATTTTCTACGGAAATGGCACGTACGAAAGTGGGTGACAATCGGCTTGGCGACCTTTTCTGGGGGGTTGTCCCTGCGCTTGGCCCACGCTCTTTGTCGCGTAACATTCACATATGTGATCCATTTCAGTCACTCGCGACAAACCGATGCAAAACGCCCTCCCGCTTTTCTCTTTCACGCAGAGCAACAGAAATAGAGAATCCCAACTTTCTCTTTCACGCAGACCAACAGCAATGGAGTAGCGTTACATCCGATTCTGATCAGACAAAGCATGGGGTACCCATTTTCACAGTTTACACGAATATCCCAACTTTCTCGTTCACGCAGACCAACAGCAATGGAGTAGCGTTGCATCCGATTCTGATCAGACAAAGCATGGGGTAGCCATTTTCACAGTTTACACGAATATCCCAACTTTCTCTTTCACGCAGACCAACAGCAATGGAGTAGCGTTGCATCCAATTCTGATCAGACAAAGCATGGGGTATGCATTTGCACAGTTTACACGAATATCCCAACTTTCTCTTTCACGCAGACCAACAGCAATGTAGTAGCGTTGCATCCGATTCTGATCAGAAAAAGCATGGGGTAGCCATTTTCACAGTTTACACGAATATCCCAACTTTCTCTTTCACGCAGACCAACAGCAATGGAGTAGCGTTGCATCCAATTCTGATCAGACAAAGCATGGGGTATGCATTTGCACAGTTTACACGAATATCCCAACTTTCTCTTTCACGCAGACCAACAGCAATGGAGTAGCGTTGCATCCGATTCTGATCAGACAAAGCCTGGGGTACCCATTATCACAGTTTACACGAATATCCCAACTTTCTCTTTCACGCAGACCAACAGCAATGGAGTAGCGTTGCATCCGATTCTGATCAGACAAAGCATGGGGTATCCATTTGCACAGTTTACGCGAATATGAAGTCGGCTGTTGATGGTCGTATACGAGGTCTTTAGTTCCTCTACCAGTTCCCATAGTTTTGCATGAGGTTTGTCCGATGGCACGTCATGCAGTGTATCAGCTTCAACCTTACTGGGCCTGCCAGTTCTGGGTTCATCAAACAGATCCCGTACACCAGTGGCGAATTTCCTGTATCACTCATAGCAAGTACTCTGTCAGGTAATATCTTCACTAAAGGCATTTCGCAATTTACCAAGTGCTTCCGTAACTTTCACGCCATTCAAATATTCATAGAGCAATATTGCACGCACATCTTCCTTCGATATCGCCATCGTATCGTCGCCACGTGCAACTAATATTCACCACAGCAGCGTATGTTCTGTCCTTAGAATCTGTTCTTTCGCGCGCAGCACTCTGGGATGTTTACGTCACCGCAGGCCCGCAGCAACATATCAGGTTTTCAATGCCAACGAGATGGGCCGTTGGTGGAAAAAAATGCCCAAGAGAGCATTTGCTTCAAAAAGTGAAAACGTTGCACCACGTTTTAAGGTATCAAAAGATCGTGTAACATTACTTATGCGCAGTTAACGCTTCAGGCGATCACATGGTAAAACCCATGCTAGTTTATAAATCCCTCAATCCTCGTGCAATGAAAAACCTAAATAAGAGTGCTTTACCGGTATATTAAACGGCAAATAAGAAAGCTTGGGTAACGACTGATTTATTTGAAAAATGGTTTCTAAATTGATTTGTATCAAGTGTTGAAAACTACTTAAAGCAGAAAAATCAAGATTTTAAAGTTCCGCTGAATTGGATAATGCACGCAGCCATCCGAAAGATTTAAATCACCCAAATGCCAAAATAATTTTCCTACCACCAAATACAACTTCATTACTTCAACCGTTAGATCAGGGAATTAATTACAGCTACGTTTAGGACCATTTACATCAGGAAATCATTGCAATTGGTTTTGAACAAAGTCGAAGACGAATCTATCGAAGTCATGGAAACAGGGAAACTTTTTACAAATTTTGGGCTCTATTAACCTCATAACCTCATCCATCAAAGAAATAAAATCGACAACATTAAATGCCTGTTGGAAAAATATATGGCCAGAGTCAGTTCACAGCGAAAATCTAATCGAGCCAACGGAAAACAAAATGGAGGCAATATTACAACTTGCTAAGTCTGTAAGAGGGGAAGGTTTTTGACGATATGGATGTCGAAGATATTCATGAATTACTGGTGGAAGAAGAAACTGATGAAGCAAATTTGGTGGAAATGGCATCTGTGATACACCAAATTAATGAGGACGACAGCACAGACGGAAACGATGAAGTTAAACATTTTACCCTAAAAAGCATAAAGAAAGGCCTAGACTTAGCCTAACAACTGGGTTTATGTTTTCTAAATGAAGATCCCTCCACCGCAAGAGACACAAAATTTAAGAGAGAACTTCACAACTGCTAAGCTCCATGCAACGAAATTTATAAAGATCCCTCAGCTAAAAACAAACAACCGAAAAATAACAGCTTTTTTGCAAAAAGTCGAGCATATAACTCAAGATGCTTCTGAAGAAAGCTCAGAAGATGAGGATATTTTGCCAGAAAGAAGACGCGCTCGTTTAATGGTGTTTAGTAATGATGACGAAGAAAATACTATGTAATACGTATGCATACTGTACTAATACTTTTGATCAATTATTCTTTTATTTCTCTTAGTATATTAAACATATTTCTCTTAGTTATAAACAGGAAATAGTATAGTTTTTTTAATTTTTGGAACCTACACCCTTTTTTTTTTGTTCTAGTCCTTTCGCTCACAAACCTGTGGCTTTGTCAAGGCTCATTAAAATCTAACTAATGCGGAGAGAATCGGAGGGAATTGTTGATTCTCTCCGCATTAGTTAGATTTTAAGCAGCCTTGACAAAGCCACACGTTTGTGCGCGAAAGCTCGGCTATACCAATTTGTTTCCTACACCAATAAAAACCTATGGATTTGTTTCGAAGTTCATTAACTTGGTGTATTTTAGTGCTCATCTCTTATTTGTTTATCTCGGAAATGGTTTCTTGAGTTACCCCTAGTTGTTCAGGTAGTTCTTTTTGCGTTTGAGACGAATCTTCATCCAGCAATGCTTACAGTTCCTCATGTGCAACCTTCTGCGGGGCGCCGTTACATTCTAGATCACTAACATCAAAATCACCTGCTTTAAACCATCTAAACCAAAACTCACACGTGCTTTTCAATACAATATTCTCCCTCTAGAACAGAAAAGATCGATGCTCATACTTTTGCAGCATTTCTTCCTTAATGGAACTCGTAACGAATGCAGTGTCGAATAAATTCAGTATCGCTTGCCATCTTTCACCTACCGATGTGAAAGCGTGTTTGACTGTTGGGCAAACTGCTGTGTCGCATTTTATACTCTGGACCAGTTACGGTCACATGACAACAACGCGGGGGAATATCGGATATGTAAATTAGCTGTATACGTCACACAAAAAACGCTTTAAAGCTTATTTGTACACTTAATACAAGATGTATTTCAAAACATTAAAAGATTTTTCTAAAATTTTGATTTATGTCGTTGTGATTAACATCGTCTGAGAAAAGAAGATTGGAATGTAACAAGAAATAGAAGCGAAATTTTGACTGACAAGGGTGAAAGATTTCTACTCAAAACTGTATGAGAAGGATGATACATCTATTCCAGACATTACGACAGGTACCAGTGCCAAAGTCCCTCCAATCCTCCCTGCAGAAGTTACATATGCAATTAAGAACATGAAACGGTGAAGAGCTCCAGGAGAAGATGGAATTACCATGGACATTATACAAGAAGCAAGTGGAGAAATTGAAACTACGCTCATCCAAGTTTTCACGAGATATCTTAACGAAGGGAAGATTCCTGAGGATTGGAACAATGCTACAATGATCTTGCTACATAAAAAAGGTGACGTTGAGGATCTCGGGAACTACAGGACCAGCAGCCTCCTATCAGTGTTTTATAAAGTCTCCACTAAAGTTCCTTCACATCGCTTGGAGGTAACACTAGACATGGCTCAACCAAGAGAATAAGCTGGATTCAGGAGTGCCTACAGCAATGTGGATCATATCTATGTACTGAGAGAACTAACTGAAAGAACAAGAGAATATGAACTCTCATTATGCATGGCTTTTATTGATTATGAAAAGGTCTTCGATTCCGTGAAAACATCAGCAGTTCAATGGCTTTGAAATCCTGCGGTGTTGAAGATGCGTACATTAACATTATTAATAACATCTATGAAAATGCAAGTGCAAAGGCTCGGATATTTGAGGATATAGCACTAATAAAAATTTGAAAAGGAGTGAGACAAGGTGACACCAAATGTTCCAAACTCTTTAATGCCACATTGCAAAATCTCTTTCAATCATTGAACTGAGAAAACAAAGGGATAAAGATTAATGGAGATTACTGAACTCACCTTCGTTGCTGATGACGTAGTCATTTTTGCAACTGCCCCTTCGGAGCTGCAAAGTATGATCCAAGAACTTGCTGACAAGAGTAAAGAAGTGGGATTAAAAATGAACTTTCAGAAGGCAAAAGGGATGCGCAATGCTTTTAGAAAGAAAGAAGATTTATTGATTTATGGAGAAAAGCTTGAAACAACCGATTCCTACCTTTATCTTGGGCAGCAGATATCAAGTGAGGGTCACATTGATGAAGAAATTAATCGGCGTATAAAACTTGAATGGAGAGCTTTTGGAAGAAACAGTACAATTTTTAAGAGCGGTATGTCATTTTTTCTTAAAAGGAAAGTGTTGAATCAATGCATCCTTCCAGTGCTTACGAATGAAGCAGAGACATGGACCTTAACTAAACAAGTTAGTAAAATCATGCAATGCATTGATTATGATACGCTTTCCAACATACTAGAAATCATTACTCAACTTATTACTCAAGTTATGAGGAAAATGGCTGTGGAATAAATCTCACCCCTGTGCCCTGACCTTTGATCCCATTTCGATGATATTCAACAGAACTGGTTCAGTATACCTCCGAAATAACATGATAAAGTTTTGTCGCAATCGAAGCAATTTTACGTAAGTTATGATGCATAAGGGCTATGGAATAGATCCCGCTTTTGTGTCCTAACCTTTGACCTATTTCACCCATTTTCAATAGGATTCGTCCCCAGGCAGGTCCTTACAACATACTAACATTTCATCCAAATCGAAACATTTTTACGTAAGTTATGACGCATAATGGCGATGGAAGTGATTCCGCTCTTATGTCCTGACCTTTGACCCCCATTTCGCGAATTTTCAATAGGGTTTGTCCTCAGGTGATCCCCTACCACATACTAAAATTTAATCGAAATCGAACCTTTTTTACGTTAGTTATGACGCATACGAGCAGTGGAATGGATCCCACTCCTATGCCCTGACCTTTGACCCCATTTCGTTCACTTTCAATAGGGTTCCTTCCCAGGTGTTTCCCTACCACATACTAAAATTTCATCGAAATCAAACGATTTTTACGCGAGTTATTGTGCGGACGAACATACGCACACAACGCGTGACGTAATGAGGCAGATGGGAATCGCGACCATCTGCTGGCAAGACTGTGACGTCATAAAACTTCAATAGGATCCGCACACAACGCGTGAAGTAATGAGACAGATGGGGTGACCGCACGCCAACATCTAATCGGACGACGCCATGACATTATACTAAAAACGCGGTAATTCAGGGTGGTTATTAACCCACTAAACGAATTTTCCTAAAGTCGAGATCAAGCTAAATCGATTTCTATTGCCAGAAAACGGTAGGTTAACGACTTTCATCATAATCCTTAGAGCCGTTTTCAAAATAAAATTTACATACATACAAGAATTGCTCCATTAAGGTGAACGTCAAGTAATTTTGCTTCCTGTAGTTCGAATGGAAAAATTTCTGTACACATTTTCTTCCCAAATAATGCGTTCCCAAGGATGAAAATTTGAACATCGATTAAAAAAAAAATATCTTCATTTTATAACTTGCAATACTTAATATTTTCTAAAACATAACCATAATTATGCAATCCAACATTTGTTTGTCTACTGACGTCATGAAAATACAGGTCGCGCCATCTTTTTTCTGGACAATTAATGCGTTCACATGGATGAAAATTTGAACATCGATTAAAATAGCTTCATTTTATAACTTGGAATACCTAATATTTTCTAAAACATAACCATGATTATGCAATCCAACATTTGTTTGTCTACTGACGTCATCAAAGTAAAGGTCGCGCCATCTTTTTTCTGGTTTCAACACCACCAAAGGAAAAGTTATCGATTTTTAATATAATTATGGTTATGTTTTAGAAAATATTAAGTATTCCAAGGGATAATAAGAAGTTATTTTAATCGATGTTCAAATTTTCATCCTTGGGGACACATTAATTGTGAAGGAAATGTGTACGAAAGTTTTTCCATTGGAAGTATAGGAAGCAAAATTACTTGACGTCCACCTTAATAATATGGGATAAGGGCGATGGAATGGATCGCAATTCTATGTCCTGACCTTTGACCCCATTTCGTCCATTTTCAATAAGGTTCGTCCCCAGGTGGTCCCCTACCACATACTGAAATTTCATCGAAATCGAACCATTTTTACACACGTTATGATGCATAAAGGCAGTGGAATGCATCCCCCTCTTATGTTCTGACCTATAACCCCAATTCACCCATTTTGAATAGGGTTCGTCTCCAGGTGGTCCCTTACCACATAGTCAAATTTTATTGAAATCGAACCATATTTACGCAAATTTATGACGTATAAGTGCAATGGAATGGATCCCGCTCCTACGTCGTGACCTGTGACCACATTTGTCCCATTTTCAATAGGGTTCGTCCCCGGGTGGTCCCTTACCACATACTAAAATTTCATCGAAATTGAACCATTTTTACGCCAGTTATCGTGCGGACAGACGGACGGACAAAGCTGGAGCATATACGCTTCTTCAACCTACGGTTGGAAAGCGTAAAAAAGTTATACAAAGATTGCAGACAACTGAAAGTAGCATGGAGAGATGCATGCTTGGTGTTACCAGGAAATATAAGAAGAGGAACTTGTGGATAAGAAAAATGACAAGAGAGGACGACATCATGACTAGAATGAAATCACTGAAATGGCAATGGGCTGGACATGTTGCCAGAAAAAACAGATCACCTATGGGCAACTGAAATTTTAGACTGGATTCCAAGGGACAGAAAAAAGACCTAGAAGAAAACCCCATGAGAGATGGATGGATGGAATTCGAAACCATGCCGGAGTGACATGAAGGAGACATGCTCAAGACAGGCAATTGTGGAAGAAACTTGAGGAGACCTTCATCCAGCAGTGGATTGATAATGGTTGAAAATGATGATGAATATTAACATCGTACCAAACGAAAAAGTTTCAAAGCTCTTCCAAGTTCAGTTCCTCGTTTTACTTTAAGTAACATTTAAAATCGAATGTAAGCAGTGTCCGTTGAAAATTCTTTTCTGCCTGGAAATAAAAAATCCATCAAAACAGAAAATTTTCACGGTATTCCATCTATTCTGAGGACGAAATGAACACGGACAAAGTGAACGTGGACAAAATGAACCCGGACAAAGTGAACGGTGGAGGAAATGAACACTGACAAAGTGTACGGTGGACAAAACGAAAATGGACAAAGTGAACGGTGGACGAAAGAAAACGGACAAAGTGAACGGTGAACGAAATGAAAACGAACAAAGTGAATGGTGGAGGAAAGGAACACGGAAAACGTGAACATGAACAAAATGAACGTGGATGAAATGACAACGGACAAACTGAACGGTGGACGAAGTGAAAACGGAAAAAGTGAACATGGACAAAGTGAACGTGGACGAAATGAACACGGACAAGTGAACGTGGACGAAACGAAAACGGACAAAGTGAAATGTGGACGAAATGAACACGGACAAAATGAAAGGTAGACAAAGCGATCGTGAATGATATGAACACGGACAAAATGAACGGTCACCATCTACAACATCGCTCTTTACACGCTCTTTTCAGCTCTTCACACTTAGCACACTAGACTTTGTTTTTCATTTTCACTTAAACTCATTGTCAGCGTTGTCAAAACATGTAAGTTGTTTTTTGAATAGAAATGGACTGTTCAATGGGAAAATATCTAACCGAAAAGCAGCAAATTATAAGTAAAAAAACAAACTCAAAAAGAAGGTTAAATTTGTAACACGCATCACAAAATAAACTTACTGATTGTTGGTTCCTTTGAGTATTATTGAAACATGAATTATCATAATATGTATTAATACATCATAGTTGTATTAATAGAACGTCGTAAAAACGAGACGTGGGATATCAAAGTGTCATATATCAGTGTCTGACGGTGAAACTTTGCCAAATTCTTCCTCTTACGTTTACACATAAAAATCATCAATTCTTCGAAATTAAATTTCGTTTGAAAAGAGAAACTGGAATGGAGATTATTTCATCTCAAACATAAGGTCTTCGTGTCATTTCTCTTAAAGTTGCAATGTGCTGCCGGAACAGAGTTCTTGCACCTACTTATTAAGTTACAGTAGCTGCTTTCTAAGGGGAAGAACTCTCTATTTATCTTAGGGTCCAATTAGTAATGGAATGCCTCAATGACAGCATAAAAGTCTCCTTGGTAAACAAACACTCTAATCTTCAAGTTAACTGCGATGGATCGTAATGAACGATCAGCCAAGCCCTCCTGCAGAACATCGGGCCATAGATCAACGGAGCAACCTCCGTTCCCCGTGATACGCACAATGCACGAGGAAGTCGCCTCCGGCAAACACTCATTAAATACGATGTTTTTTTTTGTTGTTTTTTTAAAGGTATAACACTCATCTGCTTTCAATTCAAACTACTTTGAAATTTGGTTCTTCCACGAGATGACCCATCTTCTCTGTGTTACACAATGTTTTGCTACTGCAGTCTTCACCGATCCTCCCACTTGCTACAATTTCTGATGTTCGCTAATCTGACTCCGCCCGCTAAACACACACTGGTTTTCCCACTGTATTCCTTGAGGGGATTCATAAAAATTCAGCTCACCGGACGTTAAGTATCCATAAAGCGGCTTTCCGTAATTGCAGATGTTATCATGATCGACATCATATTATATGACATGATGACTCAAATTTTGGGAAGTGCAACATGAAAATGGAAACCACAGTTGCGAAAGTTCGTAGTTTTTTTTCAATCAGATATTTCATGACGCCTTTTTTGAATAAAAAATCGTAAGAACTTCACAGGTGCCCACCCGGTGGCGCAGTGGCCTAAGCGATGGCTCCTGATCATTCGTCCGAAAGGGGTCCGGGTTCGGCTTCCGAGGCATGGAATTTGTGTTTGTCTTACGGCACTGGCTCTCTCTCCCTTCCCTAGAACCAGCGACCCTAACTTAGGGACGGGCTACTGCTTATAGCCCACTGAGTTGCTCACGGTGGTCCTTAAACCTCCAATAATAATATAAACAAAAAAAAAAAAAAACTTCACAGGCAGAGTTATCTTGGAGCGAAATTTTGAGCTATCTACAAAGCACATGATAGCGAATTCTCGGTGAGTACATCTATCCAAACACAAAAATGTGTGGTAATATGAAACATCACAGCGGGATATTTATTGTTTTGTGTGATATATGAAGAAGAAAATAAGAGGGAAATGTTCTTCATGATCAATGGCAGGGACAGTTTGGCCTACCGGGGCACCGGAATATTTCCCGGTGGATCAGAAGTGGTTCACTTTTTCGTATCCTCTTTGTCTGGATTGTTTGGATAGAACGAATAATTATTTTGGTCCTTATAAATAAGAAACGTTAATTTCATTTGAGCTTATATTACCTGACTAGAACGTTACTATTTAAAAAAATAAATAAATGGCGTTTTCTTCTATATACACTGTAATTTTTTTTTTGATTGAAAGTTTAAGGACAACCGTGAGGAACTCAATGGGCGATAAGCAATTTCCCGTCCCTAATTTAGGGTCACTGGTTCCAGGGAAGGGAGAGAGCCAGTGCCGTAAAACAAACACAACATCCATGCCTCCCTGGTATTCATACCCGGACCCTTCACGTGTGAATGGTCATAAGCCAGTGCTTAGACCACTGGGTTGGTTCAATAGGTAACGCACGACTTTAACCACTGAGCCACAAACGATCGGCAATCCGGGGCCGCGGGTGGCCAAGTGGGCAACGTTCGTGACTGCCGCGGAAAGGACCTCAGGTTCGATTCCAGGTAGGTACGAACGCTCGATTCACTAAATATCCGCCGTGCGTCGGATGGGCACGTTAAGCCGTCGGACCTCGGGTACTGGCCCCGGGTAATAAATAAGGGCGTCTTCCTACCCCTTTTTACCTTCGCTTCCGTGTCACTTTCCTATCTGGCACTCTAGCCCAAATCTCCCAGCTTCCTATTTCTAAGGTTGTTTAAGACACTCCCTTCCTAAAATCCTATACATATGATCATACGATCATCATCGATCGGTAATCCGAATCACGTACACAATAAAACAAATTTCGCGATATTTTCTTTTCTTTTTGCCATTAATGCGAGTGATTTAGTCATTTTATTTTCTGTTGGAGCTTATTATTTTTCTAAATAGTTTGTAACAAACTATTCAGAAAAATAAAAATTTGTAACAAACTATTGAAAAAATAAAAACAATAAGCTTGTAACTTATTATTTTTCTGAATAGGTTTGTGATATTTTTTTCTGTAGGAGGACTTTTCACAAATCAAGAATTTTTCATCATGATTTTTCGAAGAAACAAAATGCTTTGCGACTTGATTTTTTTAAACTGACCGTGACTTTCAGTTATTTTTAAAAAAGGTGAAATGTACTTCTTTATAGTATTATTTCACAAAAAAAGTTCCTAAAAGTAAAATTTACTCTTGATAGTATAATAGCTTTTGTCTTAAGTTGTCCAAAGACTGATACATAGACATCTTATAATCATCTGTGCGGTAAGTTCACTTTAATAACTTGGTTTCTTATAGAACAGCAATATACATGTATAATAGACAGTTGGTGCACAAAAGAAGGGAAAGAAGGAGAAATATCCTGTGCCACAATAATCAAAATTCACGTGATATGCTATCCGCAATATGCAATCTCGCTACGGAACTTCAAAATTCAACAGACGATGGAAATTTAAAAGTTGATGAAACCTTAAGTATTCTCTCCAATCGCTCCTATTACCGGTAATTTCTCAACATACAAGTACGCAAAAGTGAGAACGGAGTATTTCCATTAATATACGAAAGGAACAGTAGAAAGGTTCTGAAAATTCAGAATTTTTCCGTTAACGCATATCTAAAACGGTAGTTTACCGTCAATATAAGAAAAAACTGCGGAAGCGTTTCTGAAAATTCAGAATTTCCTCGTAGTACGAAAAATCCATGAAATTCAGGTTTCTTTCTGTCATTTCACGGAAAAAGTTGTACCAGAAATATGCTTCGCTAATTCATGAAAGAAAAGACGAAAAGTGGCTCGTGAATTTCAGAAATTGTTTTACAGTTCATATACTTCGCACTCGGGCTGTCGTATTCCTGGCTCGGGCTGTCGTACTTCTGGCTCGGGCTGTCATACTTCTGGCTCGGGCAGTCATACTTCTGGCTCGGGCTGTCATACTTCTGGCTTGGGCTGTCATACTTCTGGCTCGGGCTGCCATACTTCTGGCTTGGGCTGTGGCACTTCTGGCTCGGGCTGTCATACTTCTGGCTCGGGCTGTCGTACTTCTGGCTCGGGATGTCATACTTCTGGCTCGGGCTGTCATACTTCTGGCTCGGGCTGTTATACTTTGCGCTCGGCCTGTCATACTTCGGGCTCGGCCTGTCATACTTCGGGCTCGGCCTGTCATACTTCGGGCTCGGGTTGTCATACTTCGGGCTCGGGATGTCATACTTCAGGCTCGGGCAGTCTTACTTCTGGCTCGGGCTGTCAAACTTCTGGCTCGGGCTGTCATACTTTGGGCTCGGGCTGTCATACTTCAGGCTCGGGCTGTCTTACTTCGGGCTCAGGCTGTCATGCTTCGGGCTCGGGCTGTCATACTTCGGGCTCGGGCTGTCTTACTTCGGGCTCGGGCTGTCATACTTCGGGCTCGGTCTGTCATACTTCGGGCTCGGCCTGTCATACTTCGGGCTCGGCCTGTCACACTTCGGGCTCGGCCTGTCATACTTCTGGCTCGGGCTGTCATACTTTAAGCAGAGCTGTCCTACTTCGGGCTCGGGCTGTCCTACTTCGGGCTCAGGCTGTCATACTTTGGGCAGAGCTGTCCTACTTCGGGATAGGGCTGCCACACTTCTGGCTCGGGCTGTCGTACTTCTGGCTCGGGCTGTCATACTTCTGGCTCGGGCTGTCGTACTTCTGGCTCGGGCTGCCGTACTTCTGGCTCGGGCTGTCGTACTTCTGGCTCGGGCTGTCGTACTTCTGGCTCGGGCTGTCGTACTTCTGGCTCGGGCTGTCATAGTTCTGGCTCGGGCTGTCATAGTTCTGGCTCGGGCTGTCATAGTTCTGGCTCGGGCTGTCATAGTTCTGGCTCGGGCTGTCATACTTCGGGCTCAGGCTGCCATACTTCTGGCTCGGGCTGTCATACTTCTGGCTCGGGCTGTCGTACTTCTGGCTCGGGCTGTCATACTTCGGGCTTGGGCTGTGGCACTTCTGGCTCAGGCTGTCGTACTTCTGGCTCGGGCTGTCATACTTCGGGCTCAGGCTGCCATACTTCTGGCTCGGGCTGTCATAGTTCTGGCTCGGGCTGTCATACTTTGGGCAGAGCTGTCATACTTCAGGCTCGGGCTGTCATACTTCGGGCTCGGGCTGTCATACTTCGGGCTCAGGCTGTCATACTTCCGGCTCGGGCTGTCATACTTCTGGCTCGGGTTTTCGTACTTCGGGCTCGGGCTGACGTACTTCGGGCTCGGGCTGACTTACTTCGGGCTCGGGCTGACGTACTTCTGGCTCGGGCTCTCATACTTCAGAATCGGGCTGTCGTACTTCGGGATCGAGCTGTCATACTTCAGGCTTAGGCTATCATACTTCTGGCTCGTGCTGTCATACTTCTGGCTCGGGCTGTCATACTTCTGGCTCGGGCTGTCATACTTCAGGCTCGGACAGGGTCGAGCTCTTAAAATTGAGCCCGGACTCAGCACTGTTGTGCATCCCGACTAGAGATGACACTGAATCGTTCATTGTTTTGTCGGTCTTCATTCCTTCGTCGAGTATGTCCTGGTTCCAGTCCCGAAAGAGACATGGGTGGTGGGTCTATCTTATAACACAGGCTTCCTCCGATCCCTGGAAAGAAGGGCCTCTAAAATACGGACCGGCACTGCTGCTTACATTCCTTGGAGTTACCCGTGCTTGGCGTTAAATTTCCAAATCAAAATTAAAAAAAAATAGATGAGAGATAGGGACACAACATTTTGAGGTTTTCCCCGAGTGCAGAAATGTCTAGTTACGCCGCTGGGGACGAGAGTACGTGTACCTAATAAACTGTTATCTTAGTATACGTATAAGCAAATGAAATGAAGAAAAAAATGCATAAAATTTCAACTTCCAAATTTTCGTTGGTAAACCGACAGTGAGTAGAGAACTTTTTCGATGTATGAACAGATTTTCAGAAAAATAATGTCTGCATTTCGGCTGTTTGTCATTTTGTCACATTAATAATATAAACACCCAGATCCGTCTCTCTGGAACGCTTGACGTCACACTAACGTCTGCATTATCGCGCCATCACTTATTGATAAATTCGTGTGTGCTCTCGCGATGTCAAAATGATTGCCTTCTATTATAATAGCACGCGATCACTTTTAGATGTCAAGGTGATCGCGTGCTAATTTAAAAACATTGGATTATTAATGACTCGAGTTCTGTTTTTTCGATCTACAAAATTCGAATTGAATTCTTAATATCACAGCAAGTTGAGTTTGCACGCGACCACATTGAGATGTTAAGGTGGTTGCGTGCTAATTGAAAAACATTGGATTATCAATGACCCGAGTTCTATTTATCCGATCAACAAAATTCGAGTTAAAATCTTAATATCACGGCAAGTTGCGTTTGTATATTAATTTAATTTAGTACCATTCGAAAATTAATTTGTACGCTTTAATTATTTTTTACTTTTGTAAATTTAACTACCATTCCGAATTTAGTGCTAATTACACTAAACATTTCGAAAAAAATGGATCTATCTAAACGCTCTAACCTACAACAAATACTGAAATCTCGAGATGTCAAAGTGAGCAAGACAGTGGCGGCTCGTAGTAGGAAAAATAGGTGAAGAGCTACAAGAGCAATATGAAAAGATATCTACTGTCTTAAATGAAAATCAGTTAATGAGAACTTACCTATTTTTTTATATATTAGATCAATTCTTCTTCCCTTTAAAGCTGGAAATTTGTCGATTATGTCGTCAGAAAATGGGTGTTTCTTCGTGACATCAAGAAAATGTCTTTCTAAATAGAAATATTTGCCAAAGGAGCAAGTTTATCTGGAGAAATAGTGTTTCTAGAGTAAGTTTGTATTCTTTTAAGGCAAGAAAAACTTCTTTCCACTGAAACACTTGCAGATGCAATTGATAAAATCAGGGAAACCAATTCATAAGCTTCTGTAAAAATGCCTTTATCTCCATGAAGCACTCGAAGAAGTTCATGAGTCGATATATTCCTTAATTTTTCATCAGCATATACAAGACTCAGTTCATCTTTAAGGCGCTGGTGTTTAGTAAAAAATTTTCCGTAAAAATGTTGTAGATTTTCAAAAGCGTGAGAGGGAAAGCATGAATTGAATTGGTCGAATTTGGTTGTGTCAGCAAGCCAGGCAAGTTGAAGTTTAAGTTTCTCACAGTCTTGAAATCTTATATCCATTTCCATAAGAATGTGGTACAAAATTTCAAAATACAATTGTTTACAATTTTGAAAAATTGTTTCTGGTGTAAGAGCAGCATATTCCCGTTTAGATCTGCTTATTTCTGTGATTTTGCTAGCTTTTCCAAACAGTGTTCCAAATACCTCATCGTTCCTTTTATGGCTCAAAATTTCATAAGTTGTTTTTAATTTGAGTAACACAGCAGTAGTTTATGTCTACTGATTTTTTCTGCAAACTTTCGAATAATAGATCGGTGAAGTCAAATATTTAATTAAATACTATTCCCAAAAATGTAAATTCAAAAGTGTTCATATCGTTTAAAAACCCTTGGGCAAGTTGAATTGATTTTTTTTCTGATTGGTCACTATTTGTGAGAAATTCGAATATTTCCTTCAATTTATCCCAATCTTCAACTATTACACATACTAACTTCGAAGTGGAGGACCATCGAGTTTCCGTTATGGTTGGCATGCATCTCGCGGTTGTTGATGTGAGTGTATTGTTTTTTCACCACTCAGCGAAGCGATCGCTTCGCTGAGTGGTGAAAAAACAAAGGAATTACACTGAGGCTTGCAAAAAATATTCGACACTTAGAAATTTTAGAAAAACTCTGCTGTAATACAAGGTTCAAACGATGTACTAAGCAATAACAAAATCAGCTTGAGAAGCTTTATGCTTCATTTTTTTTCTGGAGTCCAGTCAAGTGTCCAGACATTACGTTTGCCCCATCGTAACATTATCCTCTTCCTTTATGATTGTCCTATTGACTTGTGTTGATAATCACACTGTTCCAAAACTTTGTCTAGAATTTTGTATAAAGCTTCTGACGTTCTATCTTCACTCACACCATGGAAACCCAAAAATCGCTCAACCAATACACCTTCCGAATCAACAGATCTTATTTTTAAAGAGCACTCGGAAGTCTGGCTATGTCTTCCCATCTACTTGAATATAAAAGCACTGAACTTCATTTATTTTATTTTTGACGTGATCGTTTATATATTCAGAAATACATTCAATTAATTCGTTTTGAATAGTTTTTGAGTCACCTTTGAAGACATTTTTTATCGTTTCGTATTGATTTTGAATTTTTAAAGGAGTTATTGATATCAACAGTGAAAGCAATTCCTTGAATTTCTACGATTTATCGAGTCAATGCCTTCGTCATGGTCACGGAATGCTAGTTCTTGTTTACTCAAATACAGTACTGCACCAACCATTGTCTGCAGGAAAAGTCTATTTAAACGAACGCTTTCGCTGAAATGCATTTTCAAAAGCCTAGCATTCTCCCTTTGGGGCATCGGCAATAGTATTCTGATTCTTTTCAAAATTATTCAGCATTAATTCGCATTTCAGGTGTTTGCTAGAACCCAAACGTTTGTGAAGTGACCGTTTTATATTTAAGAAATCTGAAAATTGTCTTTATTCCACGCCGAATTTTATTACTAAAAAATAAGCAGGGCCCAACAAAATAGTTTTTGTAACACAGAAGAGCTACAAAGCCATTTATATTCAGTAAACCAACAATTTTTAAAATTAATATTGTAAGATTTGCCGCTCTTCTCGATTTCTTTCTTAGCAACAATTGTCAGTGAATCCGTCGGTCGTCGTTGAAGTAAAATGTCTCATTTATTTTCATCTTTCCACCGATTGAACGGAGTTTGCAATAAATTACAGACAATGTCGTTCACAGGATACATACTGAAAACTAAAACTATCACTGTCAGTTAAACTGTACACGAAACTAAAGTAACTAATGAAGTTTTTAACAAATAATCACAAAACACGAAAAACAAATCTCTTTCGGAAAGTATGTACCGAAACACCGCAAATAGCTAGTGGATTGCCAACGATTCCCGTTCCACTGCGATCTCTTCGGAAGGGACTTCAGGTGCAGAGGCTTGGCGTCTCAAGCTAAAACACTTCACTTGCCCGGCAGATAGGGGAGGGTGACGTCACAGTTACCATGGCAACTCGGGCGAAAAGTGCAGACTTCCAAGCATTCTCATTTCAGCTCTTCACTTGAACTGTTTTAAGTATAAGGACTTGTTTTCCGTATTGGACGCGCATTGTGAATTGATATCTAATCAAAATTTTGTGTATTTTAGCACGCAATAAATTCAAAAAAAAGAATATATTATACGAAATTATTAAATGAAACCTTATTTCAAATAAAATAGGTGAAGAGGCACTTCACCTACTTCACCTGAAAAGCCGCCACTGGATGGCATCTAAAAGCAGATGTCGCACCCAAAAGCACATTGTCGAGAATTTACATAGTTCCGATTCGTTATACCAGATATCCCATTACTGTGTAGAAAAAGGTTCGGTGTGAAGTTTCAAACTAACTGTCGAATAGGACAGTCTAAAACAAGCCGTGAAGGGAATAACAAGTGTGCCGGAGAAAACGTGATTTAACGGGAAAAACCAAAGTAAAAGTTTTTACACAAAAACAACTTTCCGAGTTTAGTGCTGATTACATTACACATTTTGCAAAATATCGATCTATCTAACGCTCGAATCTACAATAATTGTTAAACAACAACAAATATTTTACACAGAATGTTATTTAATATCTCGAGGTCTTTTGAAAAACGGAAATAAATAGCATATAATTTTTAGTTCTAACACGAATGAGTACTTACTATTTTTACTATATTTTAGTTTGCCGCCCCGGTGGCGCAGTGGTCTAAGCGGTGGCCTCTGATCATTCGTCCGAACGGGGTCCGGGTTCGAATCCCGGTGAGGCATGGATGTTGTGTTTGTCTTACGGCACTGGCTCTCTCCCTTCGCTGGAACCAGTGACCCTAAATTAGGGACGGGCGACTGTTTATAGCCCATTGAGTTGCTCACGGTGGTCGTTAAACCTCCAATCCAAATATTTTAGTTTTTACTATGTTTCCTTACAGAAATCCGGCGTCTATTTGATTCTTTTTCAATCCGCTTCATTTAAAAATTTCACTCCGTCACAGGAAGGGCAACATCCCCTTTATATTATTATTTATTTAAAGCTTAAAAACAATCGTCCTAGTTAATAAATAAAAGTGAATCTGATGCTGCTAAATGACACATGCGTGTAAATGAACGATTACCTTATATTTGAAGAACAAACTGAGCTTTCAGTCGCGACAGAGTAACTATTATATACCAAAAAAATAAACATTCAGATTACGCTACTTTCTTCTGACCCTATAATTTTACACTGTTTAGATAGCATAATGATACAGATTCTCTTAAGACAATTAAGTTTGTTGAATTAACACCTTTGGATAATAACCAACAGACTTCCAGAATTCTAAGTATTAGTAATATCAGCACGAAAACGTGGTTTTGGGTCGTCTTTAAAAGCATAGACATCCGAAATTGAAAGGCGGTACAAAATTGTCGCAGAGGCTATAAAAGTGCGAATCAAAGCAGGTGGGACTACTTAGTACGTTCTCGGAAATATCGCGATTACTCATTTCAGAATAATAATTAGGAGTTAGTTCAAGAGGTCTGAGACACCTTATCATATTTCTGTGAAACGCTACGGGGCGTAGTTATATTAAAGTGCTGTTCTTATTGACATCATTTGAAGACTGTTCTATGGCTTTTGTGTTCGTACATGATATAAATGGAGCCTTTGAATTGGCCATGTTGATGGAAGATAAAGCAGTCAAATATTTCATTCCCAATCGCACCCAAAATTACTTGGTTAATACATCATGAATGAAACTTGGACAGTAAGATACTTAAAGACGTAATTTTGTACCGTTGTATGTTAAGACAATACAACGTTTGTGCAAAATATGTACACAGTGCGTCAAAGAATTGTTAAGACTGGGTCTGTAAAATGAAATAGAAACAAGAAATTATAATTTGTTTTGGGTTTTTATTCAAAATAAGTCCCTCCGGCTTCAATACACTTGTTACAGCGATTTAATAATGATTCGGATGCCTGTTCCAGTTCACTTGGCGGAATTGCCTCCAAAGCACGCGTCGAAGCTGTTTGTATGGTCGAAATATCATAAAAAAACCCCACCCTTTTAACGTCATTTTAAGTTTTGGGAACAAAGAAAGGTCTCAGGGTGCTAAATCAGGCGAATACGGTGGATGATTCAACACACAGACGTTATTTTTTGCCAAAAATCTACAAACAAGAAGTGAGGTGTGACTGGGTGCATTATCGTGCAACAAACACCAACTGTTTTCATCTCGATATTCTGGACGAATGCGACGAATTCTGCCCATCAAACGCTTCAAAACATTTAAATAAAACTCTCCAGTAATTGTTTGTGCACTTGGAACAAATTTTTTGTTCCAAGTGCACAAACAATTACTGGAGAGTTTTATTTAAATGTTTCCAAGTTTGATTTTCGATGGAACTTTTCTTGTTTTTTTTTGGCTTGTGGCGAGTTTTTTGACTTCAATTCCGCACTTTGTCGCTTTGTTTTAGGATCATATTGAAAACACTATGTTTCATCACCTGTAACAATCGATTTTAAGAAGTTTGAATCATTTTCAGCGGCTGAAATGATGTCTCTGCAATGTGCACTTCTCCTTGATTTTTGTTCATTGGTTAACGTGTGTGGAACAAATTTAGCACAGACTTTTGTTTTGCCTAAATCTTCATGCAGAATGGTTCGAATCGTTTCTTTGTTGATGTTTAAAGACTCTTCTATCATTCTTAGTGACGCACATCGATTGTTTGCCACGAAATAACACACTTTTTCAATAATCTTATGTGTCCTAGATGAACTTGGTCTTCCGGTATGCTTATCATCTTCTAGCATCTCTCTTCCGTCAAAAAAGCGTTTGTGCCACAGGAAAACATTTGATCTACTAAAACAAGACTCACCGTAAACGTGTTTCATCATTTGGTACATTTCCGAGGTAATTTTACCAAGATTTGCGTTAAATTTAATAACATCTTAATAATTCAACATGAAAAAAATTTTACTTCTCTAATGAACGGCCGTTTCGTTTGAGTTACTTTAACAACTGCGCAGTACTTTTGGCAGAAAGCAAGCAGATGGTTAGGGTTTATAACGCACTCGCGATTACACTGGTAGCACCACCGTAAGCTGAAATCTAGCGCCAGTCTTAAAAATTCTTTGACGCACTGTGTATATTTCTTTTATGTTTTCAAGTCGACTAAGGTTTCATTGGGTTCTGACCTAGCTTCATCAGGACGAATGACACGTAAACATTTAAATGGTACATGATATCATAAATGGTGTTTACAATCACGGGGTTTGGTTAGTTGATTCCACGCGCTTGATAGAAATGGCGTGGATGCCATGTCATTAACAAATTGCGAAGGATTCTGATACATATGGAAAGCTTCCAAAGGATCAAGTTTGGTGATTGAATCTGGCTTGTCATTTAGTTTTGCTTCTTCAAAGAGAAATTTATGGTCCTTTTCGTAACAGTGTTTAGCCATCGATGACTTCTTTAGGTCACAGTTTCGAATACAGGGCTTGTGCTCTTTCAGTCGAAAACGGGGGCTCTAAAAAAACAAACCAACAACAATAACAACAGAAAAGAATAAATAAAGAAAGAAAAGAAAGCGGACTCGGCGAAACCTTGGTCGACTTGAAAAAACAACAACAACAAATATTTGTGACAAACGTCGTAATATCTTAATACTCTGAATATATTATATAAGCACCCAGATCTCTCTCTCTCTCTCTCTCTCTCTCTCTCTCTCTGTCTGTCTCTCTGGAACGCTTGACGTCACAGTATGTCTGCATTGTTACGCCATCACTTATCGATCAATTCGTGTGTGCTCTGGAGATCCAAAATGATTGTCTGCTATATAATAGCCCGCGATCACTTTTAAATGTCAAGGTGATCGTGTGCTAATTTTAAAAATATTGGATTATTAATGACTCGAGTTCTGTTTTCCGATCTACAAAATTCAAATTAAAATCTTTATATCACGGCAAGATGCGTTTGTATATTAATTTAATTTAGCACGTTCGAATATTTACACACTTTAATTTTTTTTATTTCAACTAATTTTTCGAGTTTAGTGCTGATTATATTATACATTTTGCAAAATATCGATCTATTTAAACACTCTAACCTACAATAAAAACTGAAATCTTGCGACGTTGAACTGAGCAAAATTGCATCTAAAAATAGATGTCGCCCCAGCAGCACTTTGTCGATCGATTTCTAATGCCAGAATTCACATTATTTAGTACAAAAAGCTTCGGTATGAAATTTCAAACTAACCTTTTTTCAGGACAGTCTAAAACAAGCCGTGAACGCAACAACGTGTGTGCCGGAGAACAAGTAATTTAACGCGAAAAATCAAAGCAAAAGTTATTAAGGTGAGTTTACAAGAAAACAACTGGGCTACAAGGAAAACTGTTAAACAGCAACAAATATTTCGCCACTCCGGTGGCTCAAGGGTCTAAGCGATGGCCTCTGATCATTCGTCTGGAAGGAGCCCTGGTTCGAATCCCGGTGAGGCATGGATGTTGTGTTTTTCTTACGGCACTGGCTCTCTCCCTTCCCTGGAACCAGTGACCCTAAATTAGGGACGCGCGACTGCTTTATAGCCCGTTGAGTTGCTCACGGTGGTCGTTTAACCTCCAATCCAAAAAAACAACAACAAATATTTCGCACAGAATGTTTATTTATCGCGAGGTCTTTTGAAAAACGGAAATAAATAGCATATATTTTTCACCTCTAACATGAATGAGTTCTTACTATATTCCTTTACAAAAATGCCGGCGTCTATCTTATTTGTTTTCAATCTGCTTCAATTAAAAATTTCACCGTCTTAGGATGGGAAACGTCCCCTGCACATTAATCTTATATATAAAACACAAAACGTCTGTTTGTCTGAAGCAGCAAAAACTCTCGAACGCCGAACTGTGGCATCGTGAAATTTGCATAGCTTATTAATATTGGAATTTCTAGTTCAACGCAACTATTTTAAGATATCTACGTTGTTCCGTTTGCGAGTTATGAATTAATTAATAAGCTAATCAATAAGTCTACGTCATCATCGTTATCCTGTTCCAAATCTGAAAGCACGTGACTGCATTCATCGCCGCGGCATATCCACAGGTGTTTCTATTCTTTGAGAACTGTGCAAAAAAAAAAATGCAAAAACGAACTTTGCGAAATCTTAACGAAACGGGCTGAAATTTTTATCAACACCATGAATTGGTAATAAGAGGAGTCTCTCAAAATTTCACCGGAATCCGGTCAAAATTTTTAAAAATAGGCATGGGATTTTTAATTCATCGGTAAACATAAATATATACGCAGAAACGGTAAATAAAATTTCGACGGCTAATTTAAAAAACAGTTATTTACCGATTCAGGTGAAATTTGGAGGTGATGTTCCTATTAACGATTTATGGTGTTCATTAAAATTTCAGCCAGTTTCATAAAATATTCGCAAAAATACGTTTTTAACTTTTTATCTCAGAGATTCGCCCCTCAAAGACGTCTGAAACTGAAAGCAAGTGATGCATTTGATCGTCGATAACAAATTGTTAACGAATTTTGTTCAGTCAGTGTTCTAATGCTGTGTCTCCTGGACGCGTGTTAAATAATTCGTAACGCTTTTAGTCCGTTTGATTCTACAGGTTCCATACATTTTTGTACCGGGCAAAGCCGGGCAATAAAGCTAGTATTTATTTAAATCTTAAAAACAACCGTCCTGGGACGGGCTATAGGCTAGTGTATATATAACGATGGTTCAACAATAAAAATTCCAAGAGTTGTTTTAACCGAGGGTTGCATTACCGGGTGTAAGGGGCGTAGGATCAAGGAAAAGTGTTCCTTCTGCTGGGAAAATACAGAGTAAATCAAAATTAGCTGCAGGTTTTAAAAATCATAATTTAGGAACGAACACTTCATTTAACATAAAACAAATGACGCTCTCTTTCTCGAAACCTCAGCTATTTTGGAAATCCGATCTAGTTACCGGGATCTGTCCCGTTGTAGGTATTTCCCCAATCAGCCGTAGGAAGTAGACTATAAGTAGTCTCCGGTCCCTAATTTGGGGCCACTAGATCTACAGAAGAGACAGAGCCTTTAGAGAGCATTTACGAGGCACGGACAGTGGGCTATTAGACAAGCGCACCACCCGTTCATCTTTCGGGATTCGAACCCGAGCATATCTCGGATGAACAGTCAGAGACCAGCGCCTCAGGCCACTCAATCAACAGGACAACCTGTTGACTTCCCGGGACAGACTATTAGCATTGAATGCCGGTGGACGATGAAATAATGTAAAAAAAAAAAAAAAAAAAAAATAGGGGCCAGGGGAATTTGATAAACGGTTCCACTACCGCCATAATTTGAACAAACTGCTCCACTGACTCACCTTTATTTTTAAAAACGGTTCCACTGAACCGCCATAACTTTTACAAACGGTTCCACTGAACCGCTTTAATTTTAACAAACGGTTCCACTGAAGTATCGTAATTCAAATAAGCCGCCCCGGTGGCGCAGTGGTCTAAGGCGTTGGCCTCTGATCATTCGTCCGTACGGGGTCCGGGTTCGAATCCCGGTCAGGCATGGATGTTGTGTTTGTCTTACGGCACTGGCTCTTTCCCTTCCCTGGAACCAGTGACCCTAAATTAGGGACGGGCGACTGCTTATAGCCCATTGAGTTGCTCACGGTGGTCGTTAAACCTCCAATCAAAAAAATAATTCAAATAAACCGTTCCGCTGAACGACAATGACTTTCAAAAGGTCTCACTGAACCACCATAATTTTAACAAAAGGTGATCCCTCGTCTGAGCTGAGCCTGGGTTCAAGTCCCGAATGAGGTATAGATGGTGCGCTTGTGTTACGGCGCTGGTTCTCTACCTTCCGTGGAACCCGTGACCCCAAATTAGGTAAGGGCGATAGCTTATAGCCCTAAGAGCGAATAATGACGGACGTTTAATCTTGAAACAGAGCAGACGTAATTTCGTCGTGGTATTCATTTAGTACATCATCACTATTTTCTGAGTTTTTCTCATATCCAATACTGACAGCGCACTAAGCAGCGATTTACTCATCGCATTTTTTAAATAGTTTTTTTTATAAATTTTGAAAATGATATTTCAGCTGAAGCTGCCGTAACAGGGAGGGTTAGATATAATAGAGATGATGTGCACAAATCCGTTACACTGCTTACGACAACTATTATTTTTTTATTTCGGGGTTTCACGACCAGAGTGAGCTACTTAAGGGCTATAAACAATCGTCCGTCCCTAATTTAGGGCCACTGACCCTAAGAAAGAAAGAGAGCCAGCGCCAACAGAAAAGCACATACCTCATGCCTCATTCGAGATTCGAATCCAGGCTAATTGTAGATGAATGATTCGAAGCCAACGCCTCACGCCAGTCATGCCTCATTGGAGACTCGAACCCGGACTAATGGTAGACAATTGATTCGAAGCGAACGCCTCACGTCAATCATGCCTCATTCGAGGCTCGAACGCAGGCTGAACTTGTCGAGTTATTCAAAGTCAACGCTTCACACCAAGCGCCCATCGGCGTTGCTATCACTAGTTAAAACTTCTAATTTTTGCATAGTAAGTATTTTCTTTGTTTGTATCTGACTCGTACTTTTATTTCTAGCTGGCGCTTTTGCCTCTCAAAGCAAAATAGATGATTCAGGACAGATGAAAGAAAATATTTCTACAATATTACTGATTTCTGTAAACCAGCTATCAACATTGTTAATGATTATATCGAGTGATAGATTAAAAACAGTGTTTTGTGTAACGTTTAAGAAACTTTCGAGAAAATTGATCAAAGATAACTTAACAACAACAACAAAAAATGACATACCTGAGATATTTCAGTTTTATCTGGCGTCAGATATTCCGGAAGTTGTCTATATTCGAGGATTTTTCTGCAAGAAAATCAATATTATTTCTTTGTTGCAGCCCTCAGTTCTAACACATTTGAGTTGATTTGCATTCTGAGCTGACAGTGCGCTCCAGAGATCTCCCGTGACATTCTGTTAGCTTTGGTGGTTTACTAAGACGTTACTTGGATGACTCAACTCCAGTCCGAACATTTGCATATCGCATCAACAACCATCGACCTGGAGATCTTCGATGCCGCTGAAAAGCCACGTGCGGAACGATTGGTCATATGTGGCACTCTCTCATAATTATCCGTCGGAAATAAGTTAGCTCTTGCGATCGAGGCATCTTGCATTGACAGTCATACTATTGTCTCACCCCTAGACCTCAAAACATATCCCAGGCCTGCAAAATTCGAGTCATGAAAAGTTGCCGGGAAACAATTAACAGTTTCTGATTTATTTTTGGCCGCCGATTTCAAACATCACTTCCATTTTTTACACTTTTGAAGAAGCGTATGTGCTCCAGCTTTGTCCGATTTCATCGAAATCGATCCATTTTAACTTGCGTAAAAATGGATCGATTTCGATGAAATTTTAGTATGTGGTTGGGGACCACCTGGGAACGAAACCTATTAAAAATGGACGAAATGGGATCAAAGGTCAGGACAGGGGAGCGGAATCCATTCCATTGCCCTTATGCTTCATAACTTCCGTAAAAATGGTTCGATTTCGACGAAATTTTAGTATGTGGTAGCGACCACCAGGGTACGAACCTTATTAAAAATGGACGAAATGGGGTCAAAGGTCAGGACATAGGAGCGGGATCCATTCCATTGCCCTTATGCACATAACTTACGTAAAAATTCTTCGTTTGCGGCAAAACTTTATTCTTATGTAATAATTTCTGGTATGTTCTTCCGGAAGTATACTGAACCGGTTTTGTTGAATATCATCGAAATGGGTTCAAAGGTTGGGGCACAGGAGCGTGATTTATTCCATAGCCATTATTTTCATAACTTTGCTAAAAATGATTCTATCGCGACAAAACTTTAGTATGTGTTCCGGAGGTATACCGAACCAATTCTGTTTAATATTATCGAAATGGAGTCAAAGGTCAGTACACAAGAGCAAGATTTATTCCAGAGCCATTATCCTCGTAACTTGAGTAATGATTTTTAGTACGTTGGAAAGCGTATCATAATCAATGCATTGCATGATTTTACTAACTTGTTCTGTATCACGTAAAGATTTTTCCCAAAATGGATCTCAATATTACAGGAAAATAGCTAATATTAAAAGGAAAATAGCTTTAAAACGCATTATATTAAGTAAATTAACAGTATTTACAATTTTCCGTAAACATTTTCGCAATGAAAGTATTGAAAATGTTTTTTAATTAAAGTAATTAAACTTAGTACATACTTAGTACATACTTGGTGGTGACTTTTTCTTTTTCCTTCAAAGCTTCTTTTTGAACTTTTTCCTGTGAAATTCTTCTTCCGGGTCGTCTCTGTGCAACATGCAGCAATAGTTCGCCATCACGTTGGCATTCCACCTGCCCTGATACCTTCTTTCCATCTCCTTGATGTCTTGGTGGAATCGCTCTCCTTGCTCTTTGCTGACAGCTCCTCCCAGATTCTCAAGAAAGTAGTCTAAATGAGAGTTGAGAAAGTGCACTTTTAAGCTCATGGAGCATCCCAAATCCTTGAATTTCTGTAGCATGTCTTCCACAATCATTTAATAGTTGGGGTCCTTGTGATTTCCTAAAAATTTGTTCACCACCTGTTTGAAAGCTTTCCACGCTTTTTTTAAAGTTGCCATTTTTTCTTCAAATAGTTTATCCTTCATGCATTTCCTAATGTCCGGACCGATTAAAATATATGTTTTCAATTTTGCTGTAGATAATCCCGGATATTTTGCACAGATGTGTTTAAAACACTCTTCTTCTTTCGACGAAGCTTTTGTGAAGTACTACAGAGTTGAAAACATGTGTCAAGACGACAAATCTGCAGGGAGACATTCTGTCCGCTTAGCTCAGTTGGGAGAGCGATTTATTCCTGAGTGAGCAGACAAACTTGTGTTTTCACATTGGCGCCCAATTGTGAAAAATGGACCCACTGGCCGTTGGGTTCTTCGAAAAATGTGTGACGTACGTTCCACACATCATCTGGAATTAACGAAACATTCCTTCTTCGCTCAAAAGAAAAAAAAAACAACAACAGGTAGATGACGTGACGTACTACAGAGGTGAAAACATCTGTCAAGACGACAAATCTGCAAGAAGACATTCTTTCCGCGTAGCTCAGTTGGGAGAACGACTTACTCCGGAGTGAGGGGACACGGATCGATGCTGATAAACCTGTGTTTTCACACCTAGACAAATTGCTTCATCAATCCCAGCTTTATGTGAAGCGGGGGTAAAAGGATTTTTTCCCGAGAAACCAAAGCTTCGTGTAACACATTTTTACTTCCAGGTTCTAATGTGAATCTTTCTGGCCATTCCTTCTATCCAGTCTTGCTCTCGATCTCGGCTGTCCCACTCGCACAAAAAGCTTGGGTATTTGATGTATCCTCTTTGTTGCCCCAAAATCATAGCTATGACTTTAAGATCACCGCAATCTGTCCATCCATGGTTATTGTACTAAAGTTTGCTGAGAATGAAGACTAGATTTTAGTATCGTTCTTTCAAATACACGGAATGTGCTACTGGTACAGAAGCACTTGGAAATAAGCAAAATGTTTACGTTTTTGAGTACATTCTGGGCTTATAATAGCTCCGAGTACTTGTGTTTCATTTTTGGAAAAGGCACGTACTCATTTTTGGGTACATACAGGGAATCAATTGCGAGTATATCTGGTATTTTTAATTTGAGGAATAAGTACTCATTTTTGAAAATACATGTACTAAAAAATCCAAATATTTCAAATATACGTATATGCGCTCTAACTTAGTTCAGTTTCTGTGCTCTTTCGGGCACAGGGAACAGAAAATGAAGGAAGTTAGAGCGAATCCAGCGACTCTAACAGGATAGTTTGTAAGTGAGAGCACACTTGATGTCGCCAGCGTACAAGCGTACGATTTTGAACATAGAAGGCAGAGAGAAATTAGGGGGGGATTAGGAATGAACACCTTTATATGTAACCAGGGGCCGTCACTTAACGAGCTCGTCCGATGCTGCACCGCGGATATTCAGCGATTGTTAGAAATTCACACCCCCATGGAGAGCTCTCAGGTTTAAGAATATCAGGCTAGATTTTAACCTGGGATCCCTCCATCAGTAGTCTGAATCTCTAAGCATTAAGTCATCCGCGGCTCGATTTCACATTTGGAATAAGTGTACTCCATACCTACTCATTTATTCATAGAATCAACTGGAAGTATATTATTCGATGGCACATCTGAGATAATGGATATACTCGTTGTCAGATGCTGGGCAAATGGACCGCACAGTTTTATGACAAATATAGTTATGAAGCGACAATATATTATTTATGAGATTGACACAAATATGGTTAATACAAAAACGTACACAAAGATACTTTGAGCGAAATTAAATTTCTTGGGATCAGTAACTTTTTTGTACTAATTATTTATGTGTGTCACTTTACACATTTATTAAACAATTTCTCTTGAAATCTATAATATCTAAAATGAAGTAATACGAGATTATATTGATATTTATTGACGCAGTTATTTTTAAATTCGTATGGTTACTTATACTGTATTTGAGCATGTCATATACTCGTTTACGATACGATTGTACTTAAAAAAAACCCGAGTAGGTTCAGGTTCTCATTTTTAAGTAGATAATTTTTAACAGTGTACTTATTGTATTGTGGAGAAGCACATCTTTGAGGCTTTTTTTGAGGAATCGATAAACAACCTCCAATCGATGACTTCATATTTTACGTTGAATTTGCTTATCAGTCCGGAAATATCACTGCAGTAAACTAAGCCAACTTTCTGTGAAAAACTAAATCACTTTCTTCTGAAAAAACTAAATCCCCTTCCTCTGAAAAGTAAGGAAGAAAATCTCTTTCTCTGTATCTAAACCAGGGGCTGAGAAATAGAGTGCCAGGGGCTAACAAATTCCTTTAATTTAGTCTCGAGCCCAGCAGTTCCGCAGATTGCTTAGGTAGACCCAAATCTCTGACCAAGTCGTTTAAATCGGTCTGTGAAAAAGTTCAAGTACGCCAGTATCTTTGTATTCATCATCATTGAAGTCTTCAACTTCTTCGTTTGAATCGCTGCTGAGTGGTTCTTCTAAAATTTGTGGAGGTGTTGGCACGGGTATTTCAGAACCATGTTCCACTGGGCGTATTGCAGATGGTAAATTAAGGTATGAAATGTCGTTTTTATTCTTCACATTAAAACCTCGAACATTAAAAAAAAAGAAGTAACAGTCATCGGTATGATTGCGGGATTTCCTCCATACCATGGGGATTCCGAAACGTAAAGACTTTTCTTCGCCCGTCGACCACCTTCTAAGTTCTACACAAATGGAACATACTATATGCGGCGCCCATGGCTTATCTTGGTCACCAAGTTTCATCCCAAAATACGCATAGTACACTTTTTTCACGAAATCTGTAATGCTTCTTCGTTGTTGTTTTTTACCAACTCCCCGTATGTGTAGCAAAAAATGTTAGGTGAATTTTTGTAACCTCTTGAAGCCATTACAAACACCACTTAAAACACAGTTAACCGAATTTTAACGGATGACATCAACACTATTACAATACACTTCGTAAAGACATTAAAAAAAAAGCGCAAACACATTAAATTAAATCACACGAATTTAGAAAATATGTCACCTTTTAGAAGCATGATAGCCTTAGTAGTCAACAACTAATGTTCAACTAAAGAATCCAACAAGAAAATGTAAGTGGTTGTGACAACAGGAAATGAGTCATCCGTTATCTCGGAAAATCAGATTCAAAGCAGCCACTAGCACTTTTATCTGCATTCCCTCCTCCCTCTCCTATTTTAAGAATGAAAATTCGTGAAAATTTCTTTATTTACAAACTTTTGAAACTTGGGATTTATGATTTAGCATTGTATACCTACCTCTCTTAGTGCATCTTGTTTGTTATACAATGTGAAGTCACAGGGCACTTCGACCATTAACGGATTCAAGTGCAAATTGGGAGATGTGGGTGAATGGTAGTGGAAAAGCTGAAACTGTCTCGCCGACACCGTTTTACGCAGCCACATGAAACCTTCACCTTGGTGAGTCACTAGCTGGTAATCTGTTCGTCTTTCAGCCTCTGTTTTTGAAAAAGTGGAAATCATACGAGACAATAGTAAAACCGTTTTATAAAACCCCCTCTCTCTCTCTTTCTATATTTATCTATTTATTTCTGTCTCTCTCTATCTATGTCTCTATCTATCTATTTCTCTATCTATATCTCTCTGTCTGTATCTATCTACATGTATTTCTCTATCTATCTATCTATCTATCTATCTATCTGCACAGGCTTCTGGACCCTTGGTCATGGTCGGCCGCTAAGGCTATAATCCCTATAAACACCCCTTAATCCGGCCCTCGTGCCCGGTTGATCTCAGTCTATATGTACGCACCTCACGATTGTGCTCAATTGATCTGAGTCCATGTGTTAGCAGCTTACGATTGTACCCAGCTGATCGGAGTGGTATTAAAAATCGACGGAAAAATGTGTGACATTATTAATTTCGGTGATTATAATTGCGTAACTAAAAAAAACACCAAACAGGGAGCATGATCTTCTTGGTGTGTAAGGGTGGCTTAGGATGCCATCCAGTGCCTTGCTTAACCATTGTGCAGATCGTTTCCGATTGTCATAAAGGACTCACTTCTCGTCGCAGGTGACGATTCGATTCAGTAGAGACTCCTGTTTATTCCTGGGGAGCAGCGACGTGCAGACTTTGAAACGAGTAGTCTTGTTGGCAGTTGTCAACTCATGCGGGAGCCACATGTCGAGCTTTTTGAACTTACCCAGGGCAGCCAGACGCCAAACAACTGTCTTGTGGTGGACACCTACCTCTGCCGATATCTCACGACACGTTTTTCGGGGGTCCGCTTCACCACACGTAACAGAACATCGTCAGAAGCAGCAATAGGTCGATGACTACGCACTTCGTTTTGCAGGTCCGTATCTCCGCTTCGAAACTTCACAAACCATCGCCGAATGGTTCGTTCGTTGGCTGTATTTTCCCAAAACGCTTTGTTAACGTTTCAAGCGGCAATTGCTGCAGAATGACCCAGTTTATATTCATACAGGAAGATGACTCTCAAATCCGGTGTCTGCATGTTTCCTTTGCAAGACACGTTACGTCTAAACAAACCACGCCTGAACCTTGTTCTTCACACACTTGCCAGTTATTTATAGTAACTCTGTGACGAAATACCCGCAACACCTATGGGTGTTTCCATTCCGCCGTGGTGAGGGCCTGTCTCCACTGCTCGTTCTCGCCGGACATTTCATTCACACCAACCCAATACTTATATTATTTACTCTTAAATACAAAAAAAACCACATTTAACATAATATCACAATGTTTGGAAAGTGTAAAATTTTTTTTCACTTGACTCTCTGAGAAAAAAGATGACTCGGCTTCTTCGTTCCAGCGAAGAACATGTTTTTAGTTCATTATATTCTGAAGGATGAGTAGTTATGCGCAAATATATGCACTTTATCGTCATTGTTATAAATATTCTGCTCATTGAACTGATATTTCTTGCACGCACATTCTGTTGTTAATATACACTAAAGTGCCAGAGAAAACTGGTACACCAGTCTAATACTTTGTATGTCCCTCACAGGAGCGCAGGACTGCAGAAATACGACGGGGCATGGACTCCACTAGCTTCTGGAAATATGCTGTAGGCACTGCACACCATACTTCCTACAGAGCGTTCCACAATTCGGGTGTATTTCGAGGTCTCGGATTCCTGTGTTCGACAGCGCGTTGCATGGCATCCCAAATGTGTTCTATCACGTTCAGATCTGGGGACTTGGGTGGGAATGGCAACACCCCAAACATATATGAATGCTCCTCTAACCATAATGTGGCGTCCCGACACTTGTGTGGAGCTGCGTTGTCCTGTTGGAACAGGCCCAACCCATCAGCATGAATGCAGGACATAAACGGGTGTACCTCGTCAGAAAGGATGCGCACATAGCGTTGGCCGGCCACAGACGTTTTTAGACGTACCAGGGGTCCCAGTGAAGTCCAGCTAAACACAATCCATACCATTACAGACCCCCCACCAGCCGGTACAGTTCCCTGTTGACAGGCGGGATCCATGGGTTCATGGGGTTTGCGCCACACACGAATCCTTCCATCTGTCCGATACAGTTGGAAACATGACTCGTCAGACCAGGCTATTTGTTTCCAGTCATCAAGTGTCTAGTGGCGGTGTTGCCGTGCCGAAGCGATGCGCATAGCTCTGTGTCGTGCACCCATCAACGGGACTGGAGTTGGGCGTCAGCTCCCAAAGCCCATATCGTGCAGGGTACGTTGCACAGTCCGGACGCTGATGCTTGTTGAGGCTCCAGCATGGACTTCCGATGATACCTGCGAGAGTGATGCACGCCTATCGCGTGAAACGATTCTTGACAGCCGACAATGGTCACGTTCACCCAATGTCTTTTTACGGCCACACTGGTATCGTAGGTTGAAGGTTTTGCAGGAATTCTTGTAGTCACGGTACACCCTTGCAATGGTCGTCCGTGAAAATCCGAACTTCGTTTCTACCTCCGAAATACTATGGCCCATCTCACGAGCGCCAACCATGACGCCGCGTTGAAAATCACTTAAATTGTTATTACTTGTCATTCTCATGCCGAAAACAGCTCTGACAGCTGGCAAGGATGTCTATCGCTTTATATACGCACTTGCGGACGCAACCGAGTACTCGCATAGGTGACGTTGCTATGTATTTTGCATAAGCTCGTCTGTACCAGTTTTTTTTGGCACTTCAATGTACATGCATACGAACCTTTTGCTGTAGCTATGAAAAAAGCCGTCAAGTCCCGAGACCGATTTAGACAGTTCGGGGCTCCGGGAAAGAGGCTTTCAGCCCCCCCCCTCCTCCCGCAAAACGCATTAGGCCATACTCTCTTCTATTGCAAAGTGACAGTAACACCCCAACGTTCTTATGCTGGGATGGGGCACATACTGTAGTTATTATTGACAGATTAAGACATTAATTTGCCAGCAATATGGTGTTCTATTTATTTGTAGAAATTATAATTGTAATTTCCATGTGTTTCATCGTACATCCATGGAATTGCCATTTTAACTTTTTTCAGTGGATGAACCTTGTGAATTAGTTAGATGCAAAGCAAGTAATATATAACAATATTTTGGGGGTCCTCAAAGATCGGGGCGCAGGGCACGTGCTCCGAATGTCCTCCCGTAAATCAGTCCCTGCTCAAGTCCTCTAGAACAGTTGCTTTCCCGTCATCCAATTTTTATGAACTAAAGTAGAGAAAATGTTTTCAAAAGTGTGACGTACTGCAGAGGTGAAAACATGTGTCAAGACGACAAATCTGCAGCGAGATATTCTGTCCGCGTAGCTCAGTTGGGAGAGGGACTTACTCCGGAGTGAGGGGGACACGGTTTCGATGACCGTCGCGGACGAACTTGTGTTTTCGCAAAAGTTTCACTTATTTACTGAAAAAAGAAGCAAAACTTGCTTTTAGTTTTAATACTTCATTCAAAGTTGCCTGAATTCTTGGTTATTTCTTTAACCAGTTTTGCATGACGTTTCCACAAAATGTTTTGTAAAATCTCTCTGCTGAGGTCAGAAGACCTATTAGGCGTGAGGCGGAGGCTATCGGTACGCCCCTGTTACTTACGTTTAGGAAGTGCCGATCGTCATAATGACAGATTGAAGGCTATTGAAATCTTACTTACGTTGAACAAGAAGAGCCGACAGTCATAATGAGGGATTGATAGATATGAAAATCATATTTACTTACGTTGAGAAAAAAAACCGATCGCCATAACGAAGGATTGGAAGCTATCGAGATCGTCATTACTTACACTGAACAAAAGAAGCTGACCGCTACAGATATACAGTTTTTCAAGCGTTAGAGAAATTCCTCCACAACAAAAGGAAGGAGAACACATCATATTGATAAGAACACCGGGCCGAGCCAAATTATGTATTCACCTCTTGCCACCAGTTGATCAGATCTACCGTGGGTAGTTATCCCACCGTTGACTACCAGTTGATCAAAGCGTGCCGAGCGGTATAATTTATAAACATTCTTCACTTATTGATACCGCCGATGGCACCATTTGATAAGAACGAGTCTCGTAGGTTCTTTTAGTTCGGGAGCTGGTATAAATTGGCGAGAACGTGAGGTTTGCTGAAACACAGGAATTTTATACCAATAATTATCTACAACACCAGAGCCTATGGAATGAATAGAGTAAGAATAACAATTAAACTTCTTTATTCATAGGAGGAAACACTATCCCGGGGCATTGCCCGCGGTGATACAACCACCTGTTATGCTCCCTATCGGAGCTAATATCTTCTTGCTCGGGATTCCGAGATCAGATTTCCGCCTCAAAAGGGCATATAAAAGTTCTAATTTAGAGTCAGGTATTAGTTCAAGTTCGCAGTTCCTCCTCTCAGTTACAGGATAACAATAGACAAAAACAAAAGGTACTCACGTACTGTTGACTGCTTGTTTCATAAATCCATGTATTTAGTACACTCGTTCAGTATCACTTACACACACATGCGCCTCTGTAACAGTAGTGGATGATGGTTTGTTTTTCACCTGAGTGTCACAGAGGATCCACTGATTTCTTGCTTTTACACACTTCCTTTCTGCGATGCAGCAGAGAGAGAGTATTTCTCCGTGCTTCTCCCCACTGCTCGTGGGAGGGTGAAAGATGACAATCAGCGCTGACTCCTTTTCGCCCTGCAGGCCGGGGGGGGGGGGGGCAGCAGAATGGACAGGGGTCTCTTGCGAACTCCGTGAAGAAAGTATGTCGACTACAAGGAAGCAATGTTTACGTCGAAGGGTAGGCGACCTCCACAGTTGGAATAGAGACAGCATTTTAGGAAGGCTGGTTCGCTAGTCATGTTTTTCCAATGCTTGTTAGTTGGCATTCTCACTTTAGCATATTTGGGGGTTCTTACGCGGCCGCCTAATTATTTTTAAGCCCTCTCTCGTTTTCATTGTACTCGTGGCGGCTTATAACTGCGCCCTCCGTACTGCAGAAATCTTAGGTAGGCATCGAACATCAGGTTTCACACCTAGCAGGCTCATTACGGCTGACCGCTACGTAAAACCATATAGCGTATTCTCCTTGCAGCAATCTCTCGGTCCGACTTGCAACGGCGTCCCGAGTCCATTCCTCGCGAGTTTCTTTCCGTTTTTCTCCGGCAGAGTACAGAGATAACTAACTATTTTCTTCCTTTCCTACTTTTCAGCCATTCCCTGTCACGTGGGCCTCATCTGCTTCTCTTCACTCGCCACTCGAGATTTTCTCTCATGCCCTTTCGCACGGAGCGCCTTCACCCTTGCAAGAATTGTTCAGCCGCTGACCCTCGCCCCCTCATAATCGTAATTTCCAGTGTTTCTTACTGATTTTCGGCACTAATGGCACACTTGAAACCGTCTTTATGAGAGTCTGAGTGCTTCTCAATTGCCGTCTGGGGTGGTTTCGCTGTTGCTAACAGACCCCCAGAGATGATCTACTCGTTCCTTTGTTCACACTCAGACAAAGAGAATTACACGACTTCTCCAATTAAAATAAGTTAGCTTTCCGATTAATTTGCAATAGGCCAAATATTTAATTTAATTTATCAACATAATTTAACCACGCCTATTAAGTCCGTCCCCCATTTTAATAGTAATTAATTTAGACCCAATTTTCGCATCAATATATTACCTGCTTTTTAAAATAAAAAATAATATTTATTAATTTTTATGTTTTTATGCAGTGTACCTGTGTTTATTCTTTATGTTTGTTTGCATTCTTTCATATTGGGTGTGTAACGAATAAACAGACGGAAAAATGTAATATTTTGTTCATATGTAATCATTTAGGATAATTTTTTTATTAACATTCTATTTCATTCCAAGTCCTCTCCCTCCTGCTTAGGTTGGATAACCCAGATTCTGCTGCATTTATTACTTCTGTCTGCTGTCTTCTCTGAACAGAGTTATGAGCGTCCTGAATTTTAGATCTTTTGCAGCACTCCAAGACGTAGCTGATCAACGGAAAAGATGAAACGGGAAAGAATAATAGCTCAAAAAAGAGGGGGATGGCAGAAGGTGCTTGCCCAGGGTTTCCTGGAGAACGGCAGGCTACGAAAAAAAAAAAAAATTAAAACTGAGGCAGCTGTGCCGTTCGCTTCTTTGCACCACAGAAGGGGTCACGTAGAAGTAAGTGCTTTTGTTACTTTCCCGCTTATTTCATATACAACAGCACAACGAAAGATGAAACAGATTTCTCCCTTCAAGTCTCCCTTACGTTGTTACGAGGAGGAAAATCTCAAGGCTTCCTTTTCACTATGAGATCTCCCCTTCTGCAGATTCTAAGAGGGTATCTAATAATTTGTTCGACAAAATCACTTGATTTTAGATGTGTTTTCTGCGCCAGTGTCACGAGATTCGAGATAAAAATTACCGTTCTTGAAGAAAGAGTTTCGCATTTCATTTTTGATATCCCATGTTTTTTTACTTCGGTGCGCGAACAATAATGTCTTTGCCGTTATTACTGGGAGAGCAGAAAGAAAGAAATCAGGATAAATTGTTTAGACGGGGCGTGGTCTATAGAACTATTCAAAGACTTTGTCAAAAATGCAGTGGAGATGCGATCTATGACGAGTAAGGGTCATCTGACACTAAAAAATTATTTAAGACTCCATACCAAAAGCTCAAAAACTACTCCGCTTCTTAAAATGCTAAAGAAATGTAAGCCATTTTGCTGGATACCAAGAAAACAAGAACGCAGGCGTCGTTGCTATGAAAATCAGGAATGACTTGAAACTGTAAAAAATATAAAATCAGAACTCCACTTTTAATTTTTTCCGATATTTTACTCCGCAGAAAGCGATCAGAGAGTAGAAAATAGTAAAACTTTACAAGTAATCCGATTTATTGGCGTAGGAATATGCACTATATTGACAAAAGTCACCGGACACCTAGAAGAGCAACACACCATAGCATTTATTGACATACATTAGTACGGTGTCGGCCTACCTTTGGCTTTAATGCATGCACAGACCCTTAGAGACATGCTTTCGACAAAGTTTTGGAACACAGCGATAGGTATGCGCTTCCATCCAGTACATAATGCTGCCGCTAACTGTTGCTTAGTAGTAGGCCTTGGTTCCAAACTTCTTATGGGAAGCTCTAATTCATCCCATAGTTGCTCTATGGGATTAAGATCAGGGCTCTGTTCTGGCCAGTCCACACACCATACCGAATTATCGTCAAGCCACGTCGTAACTTAAGTCCTTGCTATATGGCTCGTGCATTATCCTGCTGGTAACAACAAGGCTCGGTTCCATAGTATTGCCACTCCACAGAGTTGGTAGGGCATAATTGCCCAGAATATCGAGGTAGACGTGCTGGTTAACAGGTTCATCCACGATAACCAATGGACCGGGACCATAACACGAAAAACACCCACACACGAGCACACTGCCAGCTCCAAACTTGACCGTAGGAACAGTACACTGTGGTAAATAGCATTTCCCCGGGTGCAGCCATACCCACGCACAGCCATCAGACTGATGGATCGTGTTTCTGGATTCATCAGTCCATAGGACCCGTTTCCATAGATCTACGGGCCATGATAAATGTTCTTTACACCTTGCTAAAGGACGAGTGGCATTCCGAGTGGAGATGAAAGGCTTATGAGCAGCCGCACGACCACGGTAACCCATGGAATGAAGTTCTCTGCGAATGGTACGTGTACATACCGAGGTTCCAGCATTTTTACTCACCTGTACACTGAGATCTTGCGCAGTACACCGTCGATCAGCTGTAATGACTGTCCTGAGGCTTCGACGTCCTCTATCACTGATTTTCTTTGGTCTGCCGGTACGTTTTGCTGCTTCAGGCCACGTGTCTTCCACTTATTCAGTACATCCAAAATAGTTGACTTGCTTATGTTTAAACGCCTCTCGGTTTCTCTTATTGACAACCAACTAATATAACACCCAAAAATCTTTCCTTTCTCAAAGTCAGTTCTCTCCCGCCGCGACATTTTCACTCAACCTCACAGTGCGATATGATCGCGGATACTTGCAGGTTTGTTTTTATACCATTTGCAGCTGTACCGCGCATCTTAACAACGCAGCGGATCCATTCATTTGATTTTAAAGGGGTGTCTGGTGATTTTTGTCAATATAGTGTATAAATAAGGGTTTCCAAGTTTTCGCACATCAACCAGATGGCTTTTTCAAGGAAGGTAGACAGAAACTGCAATCTGAATAATAGAACGCTTTAACAATTTGAACGCGGCGACTTGACTTGACAATAAATATATACGACGCTATTTTCATTTAAAGATTCGAGGCATCAACTTGGTTGTGCACGCGGTATTCTGATAGGAAGAAGGCGTTACTTGAAGAACTGGCTCCAAAATCGTGGCAACCCGAATGAGACGCTATCATTGCAAGTATCGCTGCTGGTAATGATCTGCAAGGCTTCCCGAAAGGCTGTAAATTTAGGGGTACAGTAGGTAGGTAATTTCTCTTATTATCATCATCATCATTAGTGTTCTGTCTCTTGACAGGTTCAACGCTAACTGAGCAAGTGTGACGTACAACAGAGGTGAAAACATGTGTCAAGACGACAAATCTGCAGCGTAGCTCAGTTGGGAGAGCGACTTACTCTGGAGGGACGGAGCACGAGTTCGATGTCCGTCGCGGACAAACTTGTGTTTTCACACAAGTTCTCTTCCTCCATTTTCCTTTGTCCCTTGCTTCCTTCTTCAATTCTTGATAGCTTCCTGTGCGTATTGTATCATTAATTTTTTTTATCATTCCACATAGGAGTAGCAGACTTGAATTTGACTTCTCTGGATAGGGCCGTGACTACTGAACGGTATTTTGTATCGCTTTTATGCTCGTTGACTCTGATTCTAAGCGAACGCTTGGTCATTCCAATGCAGTATCATTTAGAGCCGTCTGGATATTGTATGGGGATCGCATAAACTAAAGATGCGCTCGGGCCCGGGGTCGGACGGGCTCAGAATTCATTAACTACCAGCCCGGGCTCAGAATTACACGTCTTGAATTTCATTACTGTAATTAATTCAACACGTGTAATTCCGAGCCTGGTTGAATTAGACGTGTTGAATTTCATTGTGGATTTTTTACTATGGTGGAAGGATTTTAAATTTCCTAAGCTAGCTGCCATTGCAAGACAAATTTTGCTTAGCAAGACTTGCATTATGCATTGTCCAAAGCTATGGCCCAAGCAAGTATTAGTTCAAGGAGGTCTGGTATCGAAAAACTGGGAAAAAATCACATTCACATTTTTCGTATTTTATTAAAAATCAAGAATCTTATCTGTAAAATGATGTATTAATTTCCAAAATTGTGCAGTTAGAAGTATTGTTATTTATTTTTTAAAATTTCCTCACTCCCGCGGTTTTTGGGGTGACGTTGGTTTTTAGTGCAGCAGGTCGAGGTTTAGAGAAAAGAAATTCAAGTTGAAGCGCTTAGGCATTAGATGCAATTCTCTCTCTCACTTTTTTCATGATGAACTTGGTCTGGAAAACTGCACACACATATGATAAATTGTGATTATTATACTATTAAGCGCAAAACTTTGTTAATGTTACAAAATGCAGAATAATGTGGTCTGGAACGCTTTTACGTTCTTTTTTTTTTATTTTGGAAATTTCCCTACATGTACTACATCACTCTAAACTACCTTTACCAATTAGCATATATGTAAATTATATTGCAAAGATTAGTTTTCTAGAGTCAAAATTTCAAACACTTGCAACTGTCTGTACGGCGTTGCACGTTTTATAATGCAATTTATTCAAAATAAAAGTAAATTTAGAATTCAAAAAGAAATAACGAATGGAATTTTTTGTTTCTAAACGATTTTATTTTCTTCAGCTTTTACCAAAATTACTGATTCTCCAGATACGGTCGAAGGGCACGTTGATTATTTATTTATTTTCAAATCCACATTTTAGAACATTTGGCTTTATGCGTAGTATTTCTAAAGACATATTAATATTGTGAAGTAAATTAACTGAACTAAACTTTTTAAACTAATGATTTTTAAACTAATCCTTGCTCGGGCCATATCTTTGGCCAGTGCATAATGCATAATAATGCAAGCCTTGATAAGCAAACTTTCCCTAGAATCCGGGCCCGGGCGGACCCACCCTTAGCAAACACATGTAATGAAAGAAAGCGGGCTGGGCCCGGGCTCAACAAACACATGTAAACAAAGAAAGCGGGACGGGCTCGGGCTCAGCAAACACATGTAATCAAAGAAAGCGGGACGGGCCCGGGCTCAGCAAACACATGTAATCAAAGAAGGCGAGCTGGGCCCGGACTCAGCAAAGACATGTAATAAAAAAAAGCGTGCCGGGCCCGGGCTCAGAAAACATATGTAATCAAAGAAAGCGAGACGGGTCCGGGCTCAGCAAACACATGTAATCAAAGAAAGCGGGACGGGCCCGGGCTCAGCAAACACATGTAAGTAAAGAAAGCGCGACGGGCCCGTGCTCAGCAAACACATGCATCCAAAGAAAGCAGGCTGGGCCTGGGCTCAGCAAACATATTGATCAAAGAAAGCGGGCAGGGCTCGGGCTCCTAAAATTGAGCCCGAACTCATCTCTAGCATACACACCTGCTTTGCTAGAAAGAGGTGGCGTTTCAGTATTTCTCTTTAGCATAGTATGTAAATCGGATTATTAGTATAGCTTTACTATTTTCTACATAATCGGTGTACAATTTCTCGTTATTCATTTGTTTTTGCCATTCTCCGATTAGAAAGTGTTGAATTCGCGAAATTCTCTGTGATGAATTATATGGTTTTAGAGGGATACTTTATGTGTGCAGCCTACAGCCGGCATATATTTTTATATAAAAAATATATATATATTTTTTATATGCTCACGGTGGTCGTGGTTTAACGACCACCGTGAGCATTTCTAAGGGCTATATGCAATCGCTCGTCCCTAATTTGGTTCACTGGTTCCAGGGGAAGGGAGACAGTACCGTAAGATAGGTACACCACCAATGCATCATCACGGCTCGAACCCAGGCACAATCGGGCGAACCACCAGAAGTAATCGCTTAGCCAACTGCGCCACCAGGGAATCCAAAAGCATATTCAGTGCGTCAGGTGTTTACAGCAACGGCTGCTCACTAATTGCGATCTTTTAATATAAATTGCTAAGTTCTTAGAAATGCGGTTTGGTGTAGAAGGGTATAATCATCAGTATTTTATTTGCGAAAAACGTTTCTTCTACTGCAATTCATGGACTGATTGAAATATCAATGATGATGGTAGGTTATCCATAATTATCTTGCACGGGATAAAGTATTTACGGGTTCTACACGGTGATTCGTTTGGATAAGGATAACTTAAAAATGCAGTGGTATGGCTTGTAGCAGATATAATATGGCAACATTTGGCAGAAATTACTTATATGGATGGGAGTTTGTGTAGGCGTCTACATGACCCCCTTTACGGACTCTGCAAAGTTCATACCGCATGCTCAATTCTTACCACGTGTTTTCTAACATCTGTGGAGTGATTTGTGCAAACGCTGCAGAAATTTTCACCTTCAAGTCATCCAGGCTTTAAGGTCTTTGTGCGTAGACGATGTTCTTTACGACGCTCGCCCCAACACACGAAGAGATCGGTGTGAGTGACATCCGTTTGCAGGCCAAGGACATTGCGGCCACACCAGTTGTCATTAAATGCGTTGTTGAAGAAGTTCTTGACTTCCAGTTACTAGTGGGGTGAGGCCCCGTCTTGCTGTAAAATGACACCGTTATCCAGTTGTAGTCCCAAGGAGATCATGTCCAGGTATGGTCCTGATAGCACATTGTCCTCAAAGAATTAAAAAAAAGGGACCGTACAGCTGGTGATGTCTCACCCCTCACCACACAGTTACCTTGGGGCTTGCTCTTTCCACTTCATAGGAAGCACGGGGATTCTGGGTACCTCAGTGCGTACGCACTGACTACAGCGCATGAAGCTCCCATCTTTTCTCACCCTTCGGGCATAAATTGATCTCCGTACTACAGAGTTCGCACAAATCCCTCCGCAGATGTTAGAAAACACGTGGCATGAATTGAACACCCGGTAGGAACTCTACCCAGTCCGCAAAGGGGGTCGGGTCATGCAGAGGCCAAAACAAACTCCCATCGATAAAGACGATTTCTGCCAAATGACTTATTATATCTGTTACAAGCCATACCACAGCATTTTTAAATTATCCCTACCCAAACGGATCACCCTCCAATTGCTTTGCATATTTCGTAGAAGAACTTCCAATTTTGTCAGAAACAAACCATGGCCTACACCCTACGTACAAATGCTGTGAGAGGAAAGAGTTATTCCTGTGCAACACTATAAGATCTTTTGTATTTAGTAGGCTAAATAAAGGCACGTTCGTCATTTCACTGTATTAATATTCGAACACAGGTTCTCAGAATTTCAGAATGTTAGCAACAGGGTCTAAATCTCGCTTTAAAACGCGATGTTTCAGTTTAAAATATCCAAAGACTCCCGGGTATTCAGTAGGTGGATATAAAAATTAATTTTTCAAGGTTCATGTGATCCAGATCAGTGCAATGTTTCACTATTGCTGATTTGTTACAGTATTTTTTTTTTTTTTGATTGGAGGTTTAACGACCACCGAAAGCAACTCAATGGGCTATAGCAGTCGCCCATTCCTAATTTAGGGTCACTGTTTTCAGGGAATGTAGAGAGCCAGTGCCGTAAGACAAACACAACATCCATGTTTCACCGGGATTCGAACCCGGACCCGTTTCGGACGAATGATCAAAGGTCATCGCTTAGACCACTGCGCCACCGGGGCGGCGTTTTACGTAGTTTCAGTCCTTTACTGATCAGATGGCCGCTATGGCGGCGGAGTGTTCCGAAGTACCGGATCCGTTCTTCAGCTAGGCGAATATTATGGCGTCTGTCAATTTCCGAATGTTCGCTGGAGGAGGAATTCTGTTACAAATGGCTCTTAATCTCATCCTATTGGCGTCCAATTAGGTAAAGGTTTGGAAGGCTTTTAATCTCATCCTATTGGCGTCCAACTGGGAAAATATTTGTATGGCTTTTAATCTCATTCTATTGGCGTCCAATTGGGTAAAGATTTGGGGACTGTGGGGGCAATTTTATCTCTTTCAAGTCACTGTCATGCTTCTGGAGTCATTGTGTGACGACTAATCCTAGGCTTGTGGTGTGGCGCATTATCCTGCTGGAAGTAGCTTTCTTCATCAGGAAACACCATGCACATGTACGGATATGCCAGGTCCCCAATGACGTTAATGGACCCCAGACCTCTGCACCGCCGTCACCAGCTTGCACAGTTAACAATATGCAACTGGAATCCATCGATTCGTGCTGTTGACTCCATATTCTGGCATGTCCACCGTCGTGTATTAACTGGAAAAGTCATTTATCGGACCAAGCAGCGCTTTTTTTCAGTTCTCAAGGGTCCAGATTTGGTGCTCCTGTGCAAACTGCAGACGAATTTGTCGGTGTTTAGCAGACACAAGGGGTTCACAAAGGGGACGTGAGCTGTTATATCCTACTGGCGTCAATTTTCTGAGGGCTGTGTATGATGAAATTCATCTTTTGACACAGCTGTTATAATGTGCGGTTACCTGACGTACTAGAGCACGTCTGTTACCCCGTACAATCCTCTCCAACCGCAGATGCACTCGAACATCGACTAGTCGTTTCCTCTCGCAGAAAGACTGCCGACTGCTTGTTTTGTTTTTCGTTCACTACTCAATGTACATCCTCGATACAGTTTTTCTTGCACAGCCAAGAAAGTTTGCCGTTTCTGAGATGCTTGCACCTGCTGGCCTATCCCCCACTATCATACCTATGTCAAAGTCGCTTAAATCACGAGTCCTTCCCATATAGATGCTATCTTTGCTTCGTACACGTCTTAATATTTGCAGTGTGACGTATACTCTAAATTAACTTTTATTTTTAGTTGTCTCTCTTTATGTAAATTTTTAGTTCATTCTCTTTTAACGTTTCAACCTTAACGTTATATTTTCTCACTCGCTGAGTGTAATGTTGGTAGCAGTCTTGAGGTCAAGAGTGAATGACGTGCACTCTAAATTGACTTTTACGATAATGGAACTTACACCTGAGTATTATACAACGTGAAATATTTAATCCGTATTGAATGGTGTAACAATTTATAAACATACAACGACTAAGTGCCGAGCTTTCACACTCCAAACGGGAGGCTTTCTCAAGGCCAGTGAACAGAAGAATATTTTCGAGAACGACGATAATTTGAAATCTTGAGCGCGTATCTACTACGTGTCTAGGTGATATTGCGTCTCGCGGAAGGTGGTGTCTCGCGACCTACCTTTCAAACATTGTCTCATTTTCCCCTTAATATCCTATTTCAGTAGAATCTTCCACGCAGCCGAGAGTTTGAGGGAAGGGCTCTCGTTGCAAGGGTTGGGGTGCATGAATATTTCGACGCTTTCTCTAGTCAGAGTTCCTCTGTAGTTAGTGTACCGAGCGATTCCTCTTCATGTTTTTCCACTTCGGTACTGCGTCATATTGGGCTACTTCTTTGCAAAGCGCTGTTTGTGTTTTTCCTGCTTTAATGTCCCTTATGTGTTCTTTTCCCCTAATTGTAAGCGGTCTTTTGGTCATTCCGATGTATGATCGAGACAAGCCATCTGGATATTCTAATGGTATCTCATACACCCCAGCTCCAGAATTAACGTCAGGGTCCTTATGTGTATTTGTTGTTGCTGTGGCGATGGACATTGGTGATTTAATTCCAATCTAAATTGACTTTCATTTTTAGTTGTCTTTCTCTATATAAATTTTGAGTTCATTCTCTTTTAGCGTTTCAACCTTACCGCTATATTTTCTCACTCGCTGAATGTTATGTTGGCAGCAATCTTGAGGTTAAAAGTGAATGACGTATATATTTTTGATAAACGAAGAAACGAGATATAATGTCTGGAGCTAGCAGACAAAATGTGGTGTGGTGTGACGTTGTGGCGTTCTGTTGATAGATTTCTGTAGCTGTTTGTTGCAATTGGAAAATTAGACGTAAACACGTTGAACCCAATTTCATGAGGTTCAGTTAGTTCTGGTGATTCGGACTGAATTATTCTGATGTGATCATTTATGTTAGGTAATGAATCTCACGTACCGTGAAGTTTCGACAATAATGACAATTTACTCGTAAGTGTTTTCAAGACTTCTCTGTTCTGGCCGTTTGGCCGCCTTATATAGCTCAGTGTGTAATTAAGAATTTGTTCATGAACCAGCTATCCGAGGTTTAACAGTACACACTTCTAGTGATACGAGAACAACCGATTGATGGTACGAAGGTAATGTTTGAGTAGTGACATGTTTAGCCGACAAACATTACAGCAGTGAGCTGTTTTTAATGTCATCTCAACGTCATAATTGTGTACTTAAGTGAAGATGGCTCGTGTCTGATTGTTATTGAGTGTTCCTAATAATTTGCAACTTCGGGGTATAATACGAATGACTTCAGAACTGTGATTGTATCCAAAGAAGAAGCTGATATATTATGCACATAAATTATTTAAACAGTTCATTTTATACAATAAAAGTAATTCAAACTTAAAAGTAAATGAGTAATAAAACCACTATGGTTGAATAACTGAGACAGTCTTTATCCAGTTATAAAAGATACAATTTAACTAATAGCATTCATAGTTCAAATGATTTAGGATCAGTTAAGGTCAGAGTCACAGATGTGTGACCCACTTTTATTCCTGTATAAGAGCGCATTTACCTAGTACTGGCATTTTAATTTCTCCTACGTTAAAACTATCTATGCACGTGAAACTCGATAAAGCAGAATGCTCTTTAAAACGAGCAATTTCGGAAACGTATCTTCCCATTATTCTCAGTCTGGTGATTCGGACGGAGGGAATCTTTAGCTCCGTTATCGATCCTTAGCAAGTATGTCAGTTTAGGTGTTTTTGCTTTTTGTTGGCAGTGCCGATGCCTTTTTGTGGTTAATGGAGCCCGCAAATCGACCAGAACTCTTCAGATAACCACACGTGTTTTTGGAGAAACATCTTTCCTCACCTGATATAATCCAACTTCTCCTTCTACAATCGGCTAGACTGGTATCAGTGGAGGGCAAAACATATAAGTGGGATTAGAAAAACTAGCGTTAAAGAGCCATCCGACTAAGTGTGTGGCAGACTGTGAAACAAGGACTCTTAAAACCGGAATTATGTCGGGCGAAGTGCTTCTCTGAAAGAACATGCGGCCCTATCTCTAAAGCGGGGAAACGCTCAACACTTCATTTGTGAGGAATGCACCTAGGAGATTGCTAGTTCCCCTTTCTTTTTTTTTTATTCGTTTTTTGCCAGACCATGCATATTTCACTTCGTGAATAATCGAGTGTACATCTTTGCATCACGTCTGACGACATACAGGGGTCAACACTACACTCAGAGACGTGACTTTTAATGCAGCTGCGTACGTCGCAAAACGCAAAGGTATCCACCACTTTTTTTGTTGTAATAGTTGTATTTAGAACCTCGAGGTCCTGTTTAAGTGCCTTTAATGGGCCGCGAGGGGCATAGTGGGCAACGTTCGTGACTGCCGCGGAAAGGACCTCAGCTTCGATCCGAGGCAGGTACGAACGCTCGATCCACTAAATATCCGCCGTGCGTCGGATGGGCACGTTAAGCCGTCGGACCTCGGATACTGCCCCCACCCCGGTAATAAATAAGGGCATTTTCCTCCCCCTTTCTACTTCGCTTCCGTGTCACTTTCCTATCGGGCACTCTAGCCCAAATCTCCTAGCTTCCTATTTCTAAGGGTTGTTTAAGACCTGGGATCAGACACTCCCTTCCTAAAATCCTCTACATATGATTATAAATGCCTTTAAGGGCCGTGGGTGGCTTACTGGTCAGCGTTCGTGACTGCCATGGAGATAACCTCAGGTTCGATACTGAGCAGGTACGAACGTTCGAACCACTAAATACCTGCCGTGCGTCGGATGGGCACGTTAAGCCGTCGGACCCCGGGTACTGGCCCCCGGTAATAAATAAGGGCGCATTCCTCCCCCTTTTTACCTCGTTTCTGTTTTACTTTCCTATTGGACACTCTAGCCCATATCTCCTAGCTTCCTATTTCTAAGGGTTGTTTGAGACCTGGGGTCAGACACTCTCTTCCTAAAATCCCATACATATGATCTGATCTGATCTAAGGGGCTTTAAAGTATCTTGTTGCAAAATTTCTTTCAGAGTGACGACGAAATGAGCGACCTAACGGACTTCGAAAGAGGGCTAATTGTTGGTTGCCGGTTAGTTGGTTAGTGCCCCCGTGACAACAGTCACCAGGATAGTGGAGGTGTCGAGCGTAATAACGCCGTCCCTAATTTAGGGCTACTGGTTCCAGGGAAGGAAGAGAGCCAGTGCCGTAAGACAAACACAATACCCATGCCTTGCCGGGATTCGAACCCTGACCGTTCTCGGACGAATGGCCAGTTGACATCGCTTAGACCACTACGCCACCGGGGGCGGCCGAATTTTACGAAATCACAGAAATAATGAATTTTTTGGTTAAATTTAGCGTACAATTCTGTGAAATGGAGGGAGTTCTCTGAGTGAATATGTTGGAAAGCAGTAGAAAGACAGCGTTTTCGTAACTATAGTTTTAAAAAAATCGAGATAGTACCGTAGTACTCTGTGCAGATAATTTATACTATACATCTTTCGCATGCCAAGATCTTTGTGGGTGTGAAACAAAACCAGTGATTCGAGGGTGTGACGTATATTCTAAATTAACTTTCCTTTTTAGTTTCTTTCCCTATGTAAATCTTGAGTTTATTCTGTTATTCTTCACTCTCAACGTAATATCTTTTCTCTCAAACGAATATGTTTGGCAACACAATTGAGGTTGAATGAACGTGACGTATGCCTGAGTTTTGATAAAAACGACGACTAATCTATTGCTTGATAGCGTTGGATTGTAAACTGATAATTGCAAAGAGCGTTGTGTGGTGTGTGGAGAGTTTAGTGCAATATGCTGTGCTACGATGTGTTTGCTACATCCTGAATAAAGCATCTTTTTCCGTAAGTTTGACTTCTGTTGTTTACATGTTTCGTCTGGCCGTTAAGGTTTCTTTCATTTAGGAACTAGTTCTTAGCATGTTGCTGTTTTAAATTAACGTAGAAGTAAGACAAGACTTCTTCGTCATAAGAGTATACATTTATTTGCGTACAACATATTGTATTTACTCGCGACCACACCGATCCACAGCTCAGTACATACTAAGTGGAATTAAACAAAGCTCTCGTCCGAGATGAGTCCGGGTTCGAATCCCGGTGAGGCATGGATGTTGTGTTTGCCTTACGGCATTGGCACCTTCCTTTCCCTGGACCCAGTGACCCCAAATTAGGGACGGGCAACTGCTTATAGCCCATTGAGTTGCTCACAGTGGTCGTTAAACCCCCAATAAAAACAAAACACAAAACAAAGCTCTCTGTAAGTATAATAGAAAGTCGCTCACGTGACTGGAGAGGAGGCCCAAATCTGCGCCATTGCTTTCTCCACTGACCAAGCCAATCTTCAAGGGTGAGGTCATAGAAGAGCCATAGGAATATTACTTGTTTTCCAGTACAAGTTTGCCTTAACATATTGGTACACATGGCAAGCATTTATCGAAGGCATATGGATACCAGCAATTGGCGTAAGTCCATTTTATTACTCGTCTTATATATCTGTTTGGTTTCAAGTGTGACATCCCATGACGTCATCAGACCACTTCTTCTGTGACTAATGAGAACTACCTTCGAAAATGTGGAACTAAGTGCATTGATATACGTACTTAAAAAAATCATCATGACTGGTGGAAATGTTTTTTTAACATTTTTCGCGAAATCACGAAGAAGGAAACAAACAATCGGGCAATGAATCAGTGAAACAGTTGAGGTATATGAGCCCCTGCTCAGGTTAGCTGACCCACGATTTTCTACTTACACCTAGGCTGCTGCATTCATTGGTTACCCAATTAGTTTCTACACTCTTAAGATCGCCAAAGTTTTTATGAAAATCATTTCAAGTCATGAAGATTTTTAAGCAAATCAATGCACGTATTTCCCCATTCACAACGGTGGTTTGCTTAGTCATGGAAAGAAAAGCATATCGGATGACGTCGTGAGACTTTGTAATATATGTAATGAAACAGACTAAAGCAAATTTCTCCCATCTATATTCCCATATAACGCACCCATATAACAAAGCAAACGTGCACTCGAAAATAACTAACGTGATGATATAATGCTCGTCGATAGTTAAGTAAATTACATTGTTGAGCAACAATGAAATTAACTATTCTTGCGTCACTTCATGGGACAGCATGCGGTACGATTACATTTCAACAATTGTAACGTACCAGGAGATGTGACGTACCTGCCAGAAGGACGCACACGACATAAAGGCAGATAGGAATCAGAATAAAACGTCCGCGTAGCTCAATTGGTAGAGTGACTTATTCCGGAATGAGGGGATCCGGGTTCGAATCCTGGCGTGGACAGAAATGACGGAGAAATTTACTTCGTTATACAATGGTTTTGACTACTTCCGTAACCCATTTCCCTTACATCGATTTTTTTACTTGGGATTTACTCTACTGCTGCCAGGAAAGATGCATAAAACCAAAAGTTCAGAGGTATTCCTTATCAGGTTACAAACTAAAACTCATAGACAGCCTTATGACAGGAAACATTAAAGAACGGGGTTCACGAAGAGCATTTCCACTGCGGCTTTTTGCTTGATTTGAAGTAAACAGCGAATGGCCGTGGAGCATTTTGTAAACAGACGAAGCTCATTTCCATCTGCAGTTGTGTTTTCCAAAAACACAACTGCAGAATTTGGGCAGCAGAAAATTCACACAACATGTGTAAGATTCCATTGCATTCTCTAAAAGTCACCGTTTGGTGTAGTTTCACCGTAGAATTCATCGTTGGATCTTTCTTTTTTCGACTCAGTTCTGCGGGTCTAATCATCTTCTCAGTCAATGCACTAGCCATACGCATCTCTTTTGGCAACCGTCAGGTTAGACGACAAATAGGCAGCGATTTGTTGTCTAATCTTTTCGGTTAGAACAACTGCTCCGGAGTGGGAAGGCGTGTTTTCGATCTCTACCACCGAAAAATTTGTGAATTCTACTTATTGCCCAATATCATTACTAATTCAATATAATAGTTTTAAATAGATTTATATACGAGGTAGAATCCAAAAGTTCCCGGACTGGGCCCTAATTCTTTAGATAGTTAAGAGTTACAAAGCTGAAACAGTTAAGAGTTACAAAGCTGAAGCAGTTAAGAGTTACAAAGCTGAAGCAGTTAAGAGTTACAAAGCTGAAGCAGTTAAGAGTTACAAAGCTGAAGCATATCCTCCTTGAAAATAAGACCCTCTTGCAACAACACACTTATTTTTGCTTGGGTGTATAAAGACCACTGTGAGCAACTAAATGGACTATAAAGCAGTCGCCCGTCTCTAATTTAGAGCCACTGGTTCCAGGGAAGGGAGAAAGCCAATGCCGTAAGACAAAGACAACATCCATACCTCACCGGGATTCGTACCCACATCCAACTCGGAGAAATTATCATAAGTCATCGTTTAGACTACTGCGCCAATGGGGAGGACAACGCCACGCTTCTGTCAGCGGCTGTAAAGTTCGTCGAAGCACTTCCGGAACCCATTTTTAGCAATGTCCTTCAGTGCAACCACCGATGCCCTTTCCACTTTTTCTGCGTTCGAAAACCGACGACCCTTAAGTCGAAGTGTTGAATCAGGGAATAGGTGGAAGTCGCAGGGAGAGAGTTCAAGTAAGTACAGTTAGCATCCACGATTGATCGCCTCCGCAGTTTAGGTCTCTTCTTGCGGATCGACTAGCGTAGACGTCACATGATGCCCAGATAGAGCTCCTTGCTGACAGTGCGTCCATCAGGGATAAATTCAAGATGAGTTCAAGACGAACCCTGGATGTCGAAAAAGACCTCTAGCATGACGTTGCCATTGCCGCGATCTCTGCGGAATTTCTACTTGGGTGGAGACGATGGCGATTTCAACGCAGCTAATGCAGCGGCCCGAAGAGGAAACGTCATTTTTCATCCCCCGTTATGAGTCTTTTAAGAAATAGTTGGTCTTGGTCGGCGGCGGTTACCAGATCGCCAGCTATTTCCATCCGAATGGCCAACTGATCATCACTTAACATGCGTGGTACGATGTGTTGACATACCCGGTGCATCTTCAGATCATCTGTTAGTATCCGTTACCACGTAGTCTCCGATATCCCAGCAGTCTCTGCGATTTTCTCGATCGTTCGTCGACGCGCACGATGGCCTCAACCTTCGAAATGTTTTCACCCGTGCGAGCTATCACTTGCAGCTGACTTTGTTCGTCGTCTTCGACCATCTGTGTGTCTTCTCTCAAGCATATATTCCAGTAGAATGTTTGTGACACCGACAGAAAGTTTTCGCTATAAACTTGCTTTAACATTTCGTAAGTTTCTGTTGGGTTTTTTCTTCGACCACCTGTGTGCCTTCTCTCAAGCATATATGCCAATAGAATTATAACGAAGTAAATTTCTCCGTCATTTTTATACGCGCCAGGATTCGAACCCGGGTCCCCTCATTCCGGAATAAGTTGCTCTACCAATTGAGCTACGCGGACGTTTTATTCTGATTCCTATCTGCTTTTATGTCGTGTGCGTCCTTCTGGCAGGTACGTCACATCTCCTGGTACGTTATATCATCTGCCCCCCCCCCTTTTTTTTTTTTTTTTTTTCGAAGTGCTGGAGAAGGGATTCTCTTATTTTTCTTATCTCGGGGTGTGGAAATAACATCACACCAATGCGAGATTTTGAACGGTCGGGTCATCCGGATAGTTCGGGCGCCATTATAACGAAGTAAATTTCTCCGTCATTTTTATCCGCTTCAGGATTCGAACCCGGGTCCCCTCATTCCGAAATAAGTTGCTCTACCAATTGAGCTACGCGGACGTTTTATTCTGATTCCTATCTGCTTTTATGTCGTGTGCATCCTTCTGGCAGGTACGTCACATCTCCTGGTACGTTACAGAATGTTTGTGACAGCGACAGGAAGTTATCGCTATAAACTTGCTTCAACATTTCGTAAGTTTCTGTTGGGCTTTTTCTTCGACCACCTGTGTGCCTTCTCTCAAGCATATATGCCAATAGAATGTTTGTGACAGCGACAGGAAGTTTTCGCTATAAACTTGCTTCAACATTTCGTAAGTTTCTGTTGGGCTGTTTCTTCGATCACCTGTGTGCCTTCTCTCAAGCATATATGCCAACAGAATGTTTGTGACAGCGACAGGAAGTTTTCGCTATAAACTTGCTTCAACATTCGTAAGTTTCTGTTGGGCTTTTTCTTCGACCACCTGTATGCCTTCTCTCAAGCATATATGCCAATAGAATGTTTGTGACAGCGACAGGAAGTTTTCGCTATAAACTTGCTTCAACATTTCGTAAGCTTCTGTTGGGCTTTTTCTTCGACCACCTGTGTGCCTTCTCTCAAGCATATATGCCAATAGAATGTTTGTGACAGCGACAGGAAGTTTTCGCTCTAAACTTGCTTCAACATTTCGTAAGTTTCTGTTGGGGGTTTTCTTCGACCACCTGTGTGCCTTCTCTCAAGCATATATGCCAATAGAATGTTTGTGACAGCGACAGGAAGTTTTCGCTCTAAACTTGCTTCAACATTTCGTAAGTTTCTGTTGGGCTTTTTCTTCGACCACCTGTGTGCCTTCTCTCAAGCATATATGCCAATAGAATGTTTGTGACAGTGACAGGAAGTTTTCGCTGTAAACTTGCTTCAACATTTCGTAAGTTTCTGTTGGGCTGTTTCTTCGATCACCTGTGTGCCTTCTCTCAAGCATATATGTCAACAGAATGTTTGTGACAGCGACAGGAAGTTTTCGCTATAAACTTGCTTCAACATTTCGTAAGTTTCTGTTGGGCTTTTTCTTCGACCACCTGTATGCCTTCTCTCAAGCATATATGCCAATAGAATGTTTGTGACAGCGACAGGAAGTTTTCCGCTCTAAACTTGCTTCAACATTTCGTAAGTTTCTGTTGGGATTTTTCTTCGACCACCTGTGTGCCTTCTATCAAGCATATATGCCAATAGAATGTTTGTGACAGCGACAGGAAGTTTTCGCTCTAAACTTGCTTCAACATTTCGTAAGTTTCTGTTGGGGTTTTTCTTCGACCACCTGTGTGCCATCTCTCAAGCATATATGCCAACAGAATGTTTGTGACAGCGACAGGAAGTTTTCGCTCTAAACTTGCTTCAACATTCGTAAGTTTCTGTTGGGCTTTTTCTTCGACCACCTGTGTTCCTTCTCTCAAGCATATATGCCAATAGAATGTTTGTGACAGTGACAGGAAGTTTTCGCTGTAAACTTGCTTCAACATTTCGTAAGTTTCTGTTGGGCTGTTTCTTCGATCACCTGTGTGCCTTCTCTCAAGCATATATGCCAACAGAATGTTTGTGACAGCGACAGGAAGTTTTCGCTATAAACTTGCTTCAAAATTCGTAAGTTTCTGTTGGGCTTTTTCTTCGACCACCTGTATGCCTTCTCTCAAGCATATATGCCAATAGAATGTTTGTGACAGTGACAGGAAGTTTTCGCTGTAAACTTGCTTCAACATTTCGTAAGTTTCTGTTGGGCTTTTTCTTCGACCACCTGTGTGCCTTCTCTCAAGCATATATGCCAATAGAATGTTTGTGACAGCGACAGGAAGTTTTCGCTATAAACTTGCTTCAACATTCGTAAGTTTCTGTTGGGATTTTTCTTCGACCACCTGTGTGCCTTCTCTCAAGCATATATGCCAATAGAATGTTTGTGACAGCGACAGGAAGTTTTCGCTCTAAACTTGCTTCAACATTTCGTAAGTTTCTGTTGGGCTTTTTCTTCGATCACCTGTGTGCCTTCTCTCAAGCATATATGCCAACAGAATGTTCGTGACAGCGACAGGAAGTTTTCGCTTTAAACTTGCTTCAACATTTCATAAGTTTCTGTAGGACTTTTGCCCAAAGGAACTCAAAACTTAATGTGAAAGATCTACTCAAAAAATGCCGTTTTTCATCAGTCGCGAACACATCGTAAGTTGCTCACAATACCGCGATATACCTCAGCGAGATTGTAACGTACACGGACGACTCCAATCTCACTGTGAGGGTGATATTGTCGCAACGTAATCCAATAATCACGGTGGGTATGCGATACACGTTCTTTTGCCGTACAGGTGCAGTTCTGCAACTTTTGGATCCTACTCCGCATATACTAGGTGAAAGTCCGTCAACAATAAAGGGGGAAAATATATTTCATGGTTGTAAGAATCTTATCTTGATATGGTGAGTCGCAAAAATGCACGAGACAGCGTTTCGTCAAAGTGAAACAGATCCGTTCCAAATGTGAATGTAATAATGAAGAACTACGTGCAGAACTTGTACAATTATGAAAAAATGCCGTCTGTGCGCGGTATACTCCGGTCTTCATACTGGAACACCCAGATAGGTTTAATTAAAACACAAAAGTGAAAGGTTAAAATCATAGGACCTTTCGGACACCCGCGGCCGGGACCCATCATCAGATACACTAAAAAAAGAAAGATGGGCTAGACCCAAACATATATATATAATGTTTGTTATATATGACGTAATTACAAAACGCCACCTAGTGTGGAATAGGAGCAAACTGACAAACACACGATTAAAATAACGATTAATGATTAAACTGTATCAGGTTGACTGTGTTGAAATGTGAATGTCATTAATATAACAACAGTACAAAAAGGTATATTGGTTGAGGCAGAGATTCGGCAGTTAAAACAGGCTAGCACCAAGAGGCGCCACCAAAGTGGGACAAACGCTCGAACGTTCGGACTAATGAAATTTATTGTTTAGAAAAGGTAGACAGATGGGGGCACAATAATTTGTGGTTCGCCACGGGGGTAAAAATGCCCACTTACGCCTCTACCTATGACTTTTACCTTCCTTCAGTTATAAAGCATTTTATCATTTACAGCGATCTCTACAATTTGAAACGTGTCGAGGCAATTCTGAGAACAACACTACGTAAAATTTTCCTCTCCTTATTTACTCCCCCGAAGTGAAACAAAGTCACTGAAATAAAATTCAAGAATGATTTACCTACAGTTCTTTTATTTCAGCCGCACTTCACTCAAGTATCGATCCAATAGCACAATGAACATTTAGTCGAATTAACATAAGTAAGTAAGCAGACAACGTGATTAACTCCATCACTAAGTACACGGTCGTATCGGAATAATATGACAATCTACCTAATAAGGGGAATAACCACCACTGGCCCGGATGACAGCGGCGAGACGGCGTGGCATGGACGCAATGAGGCCCTGAAAAGTTGCCCGAGGCACACGTGCCCATTCGGACTGCAGCAGAGCACGGAGGTCCCGGAAATGACGTAGATGTGGGTTGGCACGTCCACCTGTTGATCTAAATAGTCCCACAAGTGCTCTATGGGATTGAGGTCGGGCGATTTCGCCGGCCAAGGGAGAGCGGAGACATCGCTGTCGTGTTCCCAGAACCTGTCACTCACCCGCTTAGCGACATGGCAGGGTGCATTGTCTGTTGGTAAACACCATCACCACCAGAATAAACGACCAACATGAAAGGATGCATGTGGTCAGCGAGGATGGACAGGTAGTTATCAGCGTTCAGGGACCCATCCAGTGGTACCAGTAGTCTCAGGTCATATCAGGGAAACATCTCCCAGACACGCACACTGCCACAATCGGCCTGTACTTGACCGACAAGCGTGTCCGGGTGTTGGTTTTCATTTCTCCGTTTCGAAAGTGTAATTTTTTCCATTTTAGAATTTCCTCTTTGGACGTCTCGCGAGCAAGTAAAAAAGTATTTCGAGGGCCGCGGGTTGAAGACCCTTACTCTAGAGAAAGCGTTGCATTATTTACAATAAGGGACAGAGAACGCCTGATGAAATCCTGAAATGGGTCGAGCCAGGCCGGGACGTAAAGTGGAAATTCTGAGCCGGGCTGGTACGTAAAGTGGAAATTCTGAGCTGGGCCAGGCCCCTTGAAGTTCGGGCCATTTCCTTTGCGGACATCTTGTAGGCCATTAAAAAGTGCTCCGCTAGCCATGGGTTGAAGATCCCTGCTCTAGAGGAAGCCTTGTGTTATTTGCAATGAATGTCAGAGAACGCTTTAAGAAAGTCTAAAACGGGTCGTGCTGGGCCGGGCGAGAGCGTTAACCGGAAATTCTGAGCCTGACTGGGTTCCCTAAAGTTCGTACCTGGTCGGGATGGGGATTTCCAAATTAATGCCCGTGCATAACTCTTAAATAGAATGCACAAAGTAAGATATATTAAAATTTAATTCAGTAAACTCTTAAGTGGGACATAGTCTCCACGTATACGCACCTGTGTTTTTGTCCTTGGACGACGAGCAAATAAAAAAGGATGAATTACAAGTATTTTCTGTTACCATCTCTTTTTTTACTCAAGTAAATCCTGGTAAAACATTATAACCTCCCCACCCTAGAGGTCGGCTAGGCCCGTTTTAAAATTTAAGTCCCGCGTTCTCAGCCACTTATAGCAAATACGTAAGAACTAACCTGCATCCCGTACTAGGACGGCTTCTTTTAAGCTTTAAATAAATATTCATATATAGGGGATGTTGCCCGACCTAGGATGGGATGAAATTTTCAATTGAAGCAGATTGAAAACATATCGAATAGACACTGGATTTCTGTAAGAAAATATAGTAAAAACTCATTCATGTAAGAGCTGAAAATGTCTTTGGATGCAATTTTGCTTACTTTGACATCTCAAAATTTCAGTCTTTATTGTAGGTTAATACGTTTTAAATAGATCTGGGTTTTTATATTTATAACAACGCTGATTGGTTTTTATGAAATTACTCTGCAGTTTTATTTCTTTTTATGAAATTACTCTGCAATGCGAAGAAAGTGAAATAAAATACGACATAATACCTACGTAACAGAAGAAACGTCGCAGATAGTTGTTCTAGCAGGTACGTGTTGCCACAGATAAAGTCGTTTGACTTACTAACTTTATTTTATTTTCCGGTATTTCTCCTTGATTTTACGTATCGTGCGATAGCGGGGAGCTTAGTTCCGATTTAGGCCACCGGATAAAAGTAGATGGCGCTGCAAGTACTGATGACGTCAGAGCGTTACGCACACATGACGTACAATATTATGTAGGTTTCATTCCTCCCACAGATGAGGTTGAGACGCGACTACAAACTTGTGTTACAAATATAAACGCATTTCCTCTTTCATACCTAAATATAACCAAGGTAGCTTCGACCCCAAGATATGTAAACAAATGCGTCGAACTTTCTCATCACCGTTGTAGCAACGCCAGAAACTCTTTCATCTAGTTCGTGAAGCTGAAACGTTTGTGCATACAAGCTTTTCTCAGAAAAGAAGAAAAGTCACGTGTTATAGTCGCCAAACCTGCGCATATAAACATTGCTCAGAAACGACAGTCAGTTATTGTGTGACATCCAAAGACTCTGAATAACGTCAAATCCTCAGTAGCTATCACACTTTATATGAAATCTTCACAGCAGTCTGCCGCTGTTCTAGGTGTCCGTGGGTAATAACTGAGTTTCTTTCCGAATATGAATTTCAAAAGAATCCCACAACGTCGTGAAGTAACTGCATCGTGTGTAAAAATTGTGCGTAGTGTAGTTACTCAAATTCCGACACTGCAGTGGACGTAGTGTTAAGGAAATTAAAGCCAAAGAAGTGAAAACGGAAAATGATTTCAACCTTGAAAGAAATAAACCAGACCATTTCAGACTTGCATCTTACGACCCGGATTGTCAGTTTCAACTATTTAATTAATCGACGCATCAGGTTGCGGAAGCACTTTCAGGTCCTTCGTTTCACTTAGTGATCACCATTTGATAATTTAACAAATCAATCTTCGTTTTATGAGTTGAAACGTTTATCTTTAATCCATTAGTAAAATGTTAAACCTTCCAGTATAGGCTCGGCCGTGTCCGGAATTTTTAACTGATTAAGAAAAACAGCTTGGCCTGGCCAGAGGGTCGGCTCGGGCTTTACTGGACGGGCCGAGCTAGGCCAGGCCCTTTCAGACCTCTATTCTCCACAAAAATAAAAAAAATAAAAAAAAAGGGATGAAAAAGATTGAAAAGTAGTACATAACTTGTGAAAAATACTTCCTATCAAACGAAATCGAAATGTAATCAAATTTTTCGAACGAAATCGCAATGTAAGCAATTTTTTTTTAATTGGAGGTTTAATGACCACACTGAGCAACTCAATGAGCTATAAGCAGTCGTCCGTCCCTAATTTAGGGTCACTGGCTCCAGGGAAGACAGAGCCAGCACCGTAAGACAAACACAACACCCATGCCTCACCGGGATTCGAACCCGGACCCATTTCGGACGAATGTTCATAATAATAATGACATCGATCTTTCCACGCTTAGCATTAGCGTTTTTGTTAGTTTAGCGTTTTTTTGTTTATTCACTGACACCACGTATTTGGAGGATTTTCGCTCTGAATGATCAGAAACCATCGCTTAGACCACTGCGTCACCAGGGTGGCGCAAATGTTTTCTTCAAACAAAATCGAAATGTGATAAAATTTTTCAAACGAAATCGAAATATAATCAAATTAAAAATTTCTTCCAAAAAAAAAAAAAAAAAAAAAAAATTCCTGTGGTCAATAAATAAATGAGCTTTAAACCAATTTGCCTCTCTCTCTTTTTTTTTTCACTCCCCCAGTGCATACGAAGCAAGGTGCGTAAGTTTTTCTTTTTCTTTAGTTGGGCATGGAGGGAGGGAGGGGGGTGTACTGGCCCTTACGTGACTCCTGTTATTTCAAATGGAGTCTTAGCTCCGGACTGTATCTTGGAATGCGTTGCCTTGAGGCTTGAGGCGTTTATGTCGAGATTCCACCTGACCTTCAACCTGAACCTCGGAGAAGGGACACTCGGATTTTGCCTCGTGGCCAGCACGAAATGACGTGTAAGCCAAATAAAGAAAAAAAAAAAAAAGAAGACAAATGTTTCAGATCGTACGGCGAACAGCAAGGAAGGGGTCCACATAGTGAAATCAGAAACACGAATGAGAGCAAAAAGTGTAAATAATAAAAAAAAAAAAAAAAAAAAAAAAAAAAGGGAAAGGGGATGACATTTACGGGTGTAGTGTCGTGGTGTCCATTGAGTTAATTTTCATGCGTAATGGTAGGCATGAGACATGTAATTGGACCTTAATAATAATCCTTAGGAGAGCCACACCTAAATGTTCATCTATTTTGTCTCTAAGTCTAGGGCTGGGGTTAAGAAAAGATTTCCAGGCTGAAGTGTTTGTCCGCAAAAGTGTCAATTCTACAACAGATTTTTTTTCGTGATAATGATCGTATTAAGTCCGTCAGCTGTTCTTTTTACGCGAAATTATAGAACAGGTGACGTTTACTTTTGTAGGAGAATTCTTTTTCATTCGCACTTGACCTTCTTAATTAATGACCTTTGTCTCTTTGGAGTCACTCTAAATGTTTTACCATATATATGCATATGTATATCATCATTATCATCATTGTCAACCATTATCAATCCACTGCTGGACGAAGGTCTCCCCAAGTTTCTTCCACAACGGTCTGTCTTGTGCCAGTCTCCTCCATGCCACTCCCGCATACTTTCGAATTTCATCCACCCATCTTCCATGTGGTCTTCTTCTGGGTCTTTTCCTGTCCCTTGGAATCCAATCTAAAATTTCGGCTGTCCATCGATGGTCTGTTCTTCTGGCAGTATGTCCAGCCCATTGCCATTTCAGGGATTTAACTCTGATCATGATGTCTTCCACTCTTGTCATTTTTCGGATCCACGTGTTCCTCTTCTTATCTCTCCTGGTTACACCAAGCATGCACCTCTCCATCCTGCTTTGAGTTGTCTGCAGCCTTTGTATGTCTCTTTTAGCTAAGGTCCACGTCTCTGCACCATACGTAAGCACTGGAAGGATGCATTGATCAAACACTTTTCTTTTAAGACATAATGGCATATTGCTCTTGAAAATTATGCTGTTTCTTCCAAAAGCTCTCCAGGCAAGTTTTGTACGCCGATTAATTTCTTCACCAATGTGACCCTCACTTGATATCTGCTGTCCAAGATAAACGTACGTGTCTGTTATCTCCAGCTTTTCTCCATCAATCGATAAATCTTCATTTCTTGTAAAAGCATTGTACACTGCCGGACAATTGCTAAGGACGGATGACAATAGCAACGATAGAAACCATAAAATGGAAGGCAGGAAAATGTGGAAATTAGCATAACTGCGGGATACAGTAAGACGTGTTGTGCATATTCAAATTTTGGATTTCCGAACTTGTTCGTGACGTCATAGCGCTGATAAGAGATATAAAGGATTTGACGCGTATTGACCGTTGTTGTTCAAACGCAAAGTTGAAAGGGAAAGAATCAATTGACGAACTTGCAATTTTCAGTATGTCTTCCCGACATCACCTTGATAATTTTACGCGTGGCCGTATTTTGGGCAAGATTGAAGGAGGGCGAAAAATAACAGATGTTGCCAGGGAGTTCGACGTCAGCCACAGTGTTGTTTCAAGGCTTTGGAAATCATTTCAAACAAATGGAGAGTGTAGCAAACGTCACGAGGGAGGTCGTGTTCGCAGTACGACACCTGCAGAAGATCGGTACATAGTGCTATCAACAAAAAGACACCGGCGCAGCACAGCTAGTGAGGTAGCAAATCAGTTTATGGCTGCTACTGGCAAACGGATCTCCCGAAAAACTGTCGCCAGTCGTTTGCATGAAGGAGGACTATACGCCCGCCGTCCTGTTGTGTGCATCCCATTGTCCAAAGGTCACCGTACCGCCCGTTTGCAATGGTGCCATCAACATCGCAATTAGACTGATAACGACTGGTCTGCTGTCCTCTTCTCAGATAAGGTAGATACAGTCTATCGTCTGATTGTCGACGACAACTGATCTGGCGTGATAGTGATACTGCATATTGTCCAGCAAGCATACAGTAAAGGGACCGATATCCGACATGTAGTGTCATGGTATGGGCTGGCATCATGATCAATGGCCGTACGTCCCTCTATGTGCATCCAACTGGGACTATGACTGGCCAACGATACATTAACGATGTTCTGCTACCTCATGTTCGCATGTTCCGTGGTGCTGTCGGTGATTGATTCATTTTCATGGACGACAACGCAACATGTCATCGAACAGTCGCTGTCCAGGAGTGTCTTGAGAGCGAGGATATTCAACGCCTCGTATGGCCAGCACGTGCTCCAGATCTGAATCCCATTGAAAATGTGTGGGATGCTTTGGGGAGGAGTCTTGCTGGTTGCCAATGCCCTCCAATAAACAAGGACACCCTCATCCGTGCACTGACAGAGGAATGGGATAAATTACCCCAACAGCTGCTTGATAATGTTGTGCAAAGCATGACACGACGTGTGGAATCTTGCATCGCCCTCCATGGTGGCCATATCCCGTATTGACATCGTACCGCGGAACGCCTGCGGACGGTAATTGCATTTTTTTCACGTTTACGTATTCTGCACAAAATGGCCTGTTTGCCCCTTGAACACGTTCCAAAGCCTTCTGGATTTCAGAGCACAATAAATTGTCTTTCTTGTAATGTCCTGGCATTCTGACATTATTTTTTTTCACTTGGCATCCAACCACACTTACTTTTTTATGCGCTATATAGCCGTTTATGATCCGTCCTTAGCAATTGTCCAGCAGTGTACATCACTTTTGTCTTCTGAAAGTTCATTTTTAATCCCACTTCTTTACTCTTGATCATACTCTGTAGCTCTGATGGGGTAGTTGCAAAAATGACTATGTCATCAGCAAAATGAAGGTGGGTTAGATAATCTCCATTAATCTTTATCCCTTTGTTTTCCCAGTTCAGTGATTGAAAGACATTTTCCAATGTGGCATTAAAGAGCTTCGGAGATATGGTGTCACCTTGTCTCACTCCTTTTCCAATTTTTATGTGTGTTGTATTTTCAAACAGCCGAATCTTTGCACTTGCATTTTCATAGATGTTATTAATAATATTAATGTATGCATCTTCAATACCGCAGGATTTCAGAGCCATTGCAACTGCTGATGGTTTCACCGAATCAAAGGCTTTTTCATAATCGATAAAAGCCATGCACAATGGAAGTTCATATTACCTCGCTCTTTCAATTAGTTCTTTCAGTACGTGGATATGATTTATTGTGCTGTAGCCACTCCTGAATCCAGCTTGTTCTCTCGGTTGAGCCATGTCCAGTGTCACCTTCAAGCGGTGTGAAAGAACTTTAGTGAAGATTTTATAAACCACTGATAGGAGGCTGATAGGTCTGTAGTTCCTGAGATCCTCAATGTCACCTTTTTTATGTAGCAAGATCATTGTAGCGTTGTTCCAATCCTCAGGAATTTTCCCTTCATTAAGGCATCGAGTGAAAATTTGGGCGAGTACTGTTTCGATTTCTCCACTTGCTTCTTGTATGATGTCTACAGTAATTCCATCTTCTCCTGGAACTTTTCCCCGCTTCATGTTCTTGATTGCATGTGCAACTTCTGCTGGAAGGACTGGAAGAACTCTGGTACTGGTACCTTTCATGATGTCTGGAGTACATGTATCATCCCTTTCATATAATTTGGAGTAGAAATCTTTCACTCTTGTCAAAATTTCGCCTCTATTTCTTTTACAGAACCATCTTCTTTTCTCAGTGCCATAATCTGTTTTTTCCCCTTTCTGAGATGTCCCTTTGCTATCTTTAGGCTTTGGTTGTTTTCAATTGCTTTCCTTACTAGTTCACAGTTGAATTTCCTTACGTCTTCAGTGATACTTTTTTTGTACTGTCTTGCATAGCTCTATATATTCCACTTTGGAAGTCACATCTTCTTTAGTTGTCCTCATCACTCTTCTTTTTTGCATCAACAATTTGGTTTTTCCTGACAATTTGTTCACATGCAATTTGTTCTTAGACCCAGATAATTTTGTTGCTGTTTCCATAAGAGCTTTGGTTACTTTTCTGTTAACTTCAGAAATATCCACTCTCAGAAATATCGCCTTCTAAAGCAGAGAATCTGTTCTTCAGTTCCAATTTGAAGGTATTATGGTGTTTTTTAAGGTTTGTTATGTCAATACATTTTGTTTGTCTTATGAGCTTGCCACGTTCGAGTTTAGTGTTGAGGTGCATCTTACATCTCACCAATCTATGGTCACTGCCTGTGTTGAACTTGTTTAGCACACTGCAGTCTTCTATGACGAATTTTTTGTTACACATAATAAAATCAATTTCACTTGTCGTCCCATTTGGATGTCTCCATGTCCATTTCCTGTGTGGCTTTTTCTTGAAAAAGGAGTTCAAGATGAAAAACCCTTTTGCCTCTGCAAACTCTACGAGAGTATTTCCACGCTGGTTTCTGTTGCCGTGACCGAATTTACCTACTGAAGTTTCATTCTGTTGCCGTTGCCCTATTTTTGCATTGAAATCTCCCATAATTATCTTCAAGTGCTGCTTACCTTTATTATTTAGATCACGAATTTCCTCATAAAATTCTTCAATTTCTTCTTCAGCATGACTTGTGGTGGGTGCATAAGTTTGTATATATATATATATATAAAGAGAAAAGCACGCTTTCTATTAATTCTTGCTTATTAATGAAAAGTTTCTGGGTACGCTAAGCGTTAATACCTATTTCTAGATAGACAATCAAGTACATATTTATACATTTATAGATAACTTGCTGACAAGAGTAAAGAAGTGGGATTAAAAATGAACTTTCAGAAGACAAAAGTGATGTTCAATGCTTTTACAAGAAATGAAGATTTATCGATTGACGGAGAAAAAGCTGGAGATAACAGTCTAAGCAATGGCCTCTGATAATTCGTCCGAAAGGGGTCCGGAACAAATCGCAGAGGCAACACCACAGCCCAACAACGGCGCAGAATTCGATGAATTTTATCCACTGAGTGAGCAAGCAGACGACACTATTTCATCATCTATTAAGCAGACGACACTATTTCGTCATCTATTATGCAGACGACAACGGACAAGGAAGTATAAGCACAAGTCAACTCAACTTCAACACGTTACCGAACATTCAATGCACAACGCAACCGTAGGTACAAAATTTTCAGTACATCAGATAATTACCTCTGCACACTCTATGACCGAACTGAATACATAAGAAGTTCACTGTAACCTTCACAACTCAGTACCCGATGAAACACGACCACATACTTGGAGTTTTTAACTAATTATCAGCATCTTTTTTTAACAGTGACCGAACAAGATTTTACACATCGTGACTTGACTGGACTCTCGATATATCATATATATGGAAAAAGGACATAGGCACTGGACCCTGGATGATTGGAGACAGGTCTCCTAGTTCGATGAGCCCCGTTTCCAGTTATTTCGCATAGACAGAAGGGTGTGGATCTGACGGAAACCGCATGAAGAGATGAACCCGGCAAGTCAACAAAGAATTGTTCAGGCTGGTGAAGGTTCTGTTAAGGTCTAGGGCGTCTTCAACTGGCAGACAAAATTTTAATCGGAGAGAAGGTCTCGCTTCGCATTTCCCGCTATGGCTTATATTGCTGCCATATAAAGGGCGAAACTTTACCTGCTAGAAAGGAGAAGTCTACCTTTTAAGGGAGAAATACTTGGTTCCTTTGAGAGCAATTAGCTACGTGGAAATCTGTGTTACAATTAATCCCGCTCATGCTCTCTGAGTATTAATCCGATTTCAGTAATTTTCAACACATTCCTTCAACATGGACCATTTTTCCCTATCGAGTTCTGACGAAAAAGTTGGGCCCCACGGGGTCCCTATGAACAAATGGGGGTATGTGTATTATCACGCGAAAGTTTGGAAGAAGATATCTGAAATCAGATGAAAATTTTCGGGAAAAGCTCGAATCAAAAAACATCATTTAAAGCTATCCAAGCACTGCTTTTTCTTAGTTTTCAAAATAGTTAGACATAGACAAAGTGTGTTAAAAAAGTTTCTGGATTGGCAGCAATTTGTGGCTACTGCCGTTAGTAGAGAAATATTTCCACTATGTGCTGCTATATTTGAATCTATTAATCAACGTTCCCTTCAAAAAACTGATTGAGTAACATTTTATGGTTGAATCTACCTGGATTGACTATTTTGTTTTCATTTTTATTTTTTAGCTAACAGTAATTAGTAATTTACCTGCGTTGCAGCAAATAATAAGCTGTAGAGGAACTAGCTGAGTTTGGGGACTTATTGGATAGCATATAAGTATCAGATTATATTATCTATCATATTAACATAATAATATCTGCTATTGGAACATACTATCGCAAAATGTATTATCATATGTAGTTACAATGCTTCTTCATATACCACATTTTTAGTTTGGCTGCGTGTAGTAATTAAAATGAATTGATTTTCCGAGCGAGCAGTGAGCAGTGTTGCGAAATTTGTATCCATGCGAACAGTTACGAAAATACTAATGTGATCAATGAAAACGTGGCTGAGGACAATTAAGCAGCCTTTGCCGTCCTCTCCCTTTCGTGTAATTCCGTCAATAGATTAGAGCAGGTACTGCTTCATTGTAATAAAGATATGAGATATAACCCCAAAACATTTCATTGACTCTACACAAAATGTCGCCCATAAAACTGTTAAAGATCTATTCGCATGTGCAATGAATTTCATTTTCTTTATAATTAATTAAATACAATTTAAAATAACATTAAATTGTTTTTAATTAATTATAAAAAATAAAGGTTTTTTTTATAATTAACTAAATACAATTTAATGTTATTTTAAATTGTGTTTAATTAATTATTAACAAAATAAAGTTCATTGCACATTCGAATAGATCTTTAACAGTTTTATAAGTTACAAAAAATTGCAAACAGAGAAGTTTTTACGTTTGCACATGCTAGTGAATATTTGGCAAAAAATGAAAATAACTTTACAAACTTCTTAAATATAATTTATTTTCCATAATTTTGTTACGCAAAATTTACCAAATAAACAAACAGCAATTCAAAATTTCATAATTAATATTTAATACAGACAAAAATCTTTGTTTGATATTCAAAATTTCGTTTTATTTAAATGTTGAAAATTTTTTTTAATATATCCTCTGTAACATTTTATATGGATTCTTTATAAAAAAGGAATAGAGAAGTGCATTTTCCGGTTTTCAAAATAAATGCCCTTCCCAATTTCTTAGTGTATTATGCAGTAAGTAGCTAAAATATTTCACAAGATCTAAGTAAATAAAACCTTTACAGGTTTTAAGTGCAAAAGCGTCAGAAAATGAGTTTATTTTATATTACTTGTACACTTAATTTCAGACAAAGAATCGCAACACATTTCCGTTAATCTTTTTCAACACATTTCCGCGTAAACAGCTATTTGAGTCCTGGTTAACCAGTCCGATGAAGAATAATATCTAACAGGCAGTAACGTTATTTTAAATACACCAGACTGTGCATACTCATGAAACGCATATAGCGTATTAAATCCGTTTATTTTTGTAGTGTAATAAGCACAAAGATTCTCCAAGCTTTTACACTCCACTGGGAAGCTTTTTCAAGACAAGGACAGACATAAACAGCTTGGCGAATCTTTGTGCTTATTATACCACAAAAATAAACGGATATAATACGTATATGGGTTTTTTGAGTACTCAACAGGCAGATTGATGCCAAACACAAGTCGTACCATTGTGCTATTGATTATAGTACACATGAGCACATGAGCACATGAATTGCTGCTGCCACCTTTTCTTTCAAACAATGGAATTATCCGACTGGGTAATTTTTCGTTAATCCATGTACTGTATATAACATTGTCAACCACTATCAGTCCTCTACTGGATAAAGATCTCCCTAAGTATCTTCCACAACGGTTTGTCTTTAGCCAGTCTTTTCCACGTCACTTCCACATGGTTTCGAAATTCATCCATTCATCTTCCATGTGGTCTTCTTCTAGGTCTTATCCTGTTCCTTGGAATCCAGTCTAAAATTTCGGTTGTTCATTCTTCTGGAAATATTTCCATCCCACCGCCATTTCAGGTTTTTTACCCTGATCGTGATGACTTCCACTCTTGTCATTTTCCTGATCCACTAGTTCCTCTTCTTATCTTTCTTGGTTACACCAAACATGCATCTCTACATTCATTAACTTTTATTTTTCATTTTTTCGTTATATTACTAATCACTTAACCCTTTAAGCTGCCGATGTGCATGAACCAAATGGCGCCTAAAATTGCCTGCTCTCTCCAAACAGGAAATGTTCAGATACAAGCTTGATTTAAAAAAAAACTACGACAAAAAAATTCCTTGCCCTCTCTCGTCTAAGCAGTACCGATCGTACCCTTATCACAGGTTTATAATCCGTAACCCTTCATCAATTTAGAATAAAAGAGTAACCGATGGATTACTGTAGGGATTCATTCGAGAAGTCTTTTGTTCCCTGCTCCATGAGCCAAAGCAAGATCGAGATGGGCTGGTCTCCTTGACACAGACATCATGCCACTAGATAGAAAGAAAGACTTCAAAATCTCTCTCCTTTTTTGAGTTCGTCACCACTGTCATAGCTCGTTTTGGCAGATAATCAGTGAGAAAGATTAGTGGCAATCATTCCTCTAAATGACCACTTTGAATAATACACCTAAGGGTATAAAGTAAAGCGTTTTGATGAGCAGGTTCACTTATTCTAGCCGCGTTCGGCCCAGTACTTAGACAGCGAATATATTCCTTTGAGCTGATTTCAGACCATTTTTTAACCCCGAGTTAATTCGTCCCCGACCGTTAAAGGGTTAATTAAGGGTTAACGAAATAACTGCGAGAGGAGCCAGGGACATTTTGGAAGCACAAATGATAACATGTAATTTCCTGTAATCCAAGAATAATAGTCATGACTAACGGACGGCTGAGGCCTTGCTTGAAACATTTTTTGATTGTTTGGTTACACTTTTATATTTTTGTTTTTTTTAATTAGAATACAAAAAGATTTATATAAATGAAGATGGCCTAGAGAAACGACATGTGCCAACTGTAGGTGCGGTTTCGCATCTTGTTTTTCGATACAAACATCTGATGAATTTCATAACCTTGGGTACTTTTAACCAAACTCATAAATAGCAGTTTTCACTTTTTCTTGCCCTTCTCATACATAGGTCATAAGTCAGCTTGATAAGCAAAACTAGGAAAACCAGTGTTTCTTAAGGAAGGATAGGAAGAAGTAAAAACAGATAGTGGAAAACCGTCGGCAAGGAGAGTTAGGCATCGTGAATTTGCGTCTTGTACCAAGAAATATTCTAAGCGTTGGCACTTTATTATAATTTTTGTCTTCAGCAAAAAAAGAAAAAAGAAGAAGACAACTTCATTCTTTTTTTTCTTTCTTTTTTTTTTTTTTTTTTTCGTGTGTTGCCGTTTCACAGAATTTTCCGAATTGCAACAGTATGGAGCAAACGCAAGAAAGATGTCATGTGCTATATTTAAAACAACAGGCTTTCCTTTTTCAGTTCAGGAATGATTTTTAGTACACAAAATGAGCTCAACCCAGTTTTTGCATCTTTTCAATTACATAAAGTGTAGTTGTTATCGCATTTTAACGCATCGTTGAAAAAATTCATTGGGATGAAGTTTGTAACGTTTGTCATCTAATACGTTTGCAGTAATGGATTCAGCGGGGGAGATCGCCCACTAAATCAGATTTTTTCCTTTTAAAATGGCCAATACCTAAATAATTAAAGCATTGATTTTTGGAAAATTATAGTGAAAAAATCTACAGGTTTCCGTAAAAGTTTTCATACCAACTAAAATCTCCTACAAAATTTGGAGATAAAATGTTCTGTTGTAGCTTCAGCAGAAAACAACAAAAACTGGAGGTTCAGAAACAGAGAAAGATGAGAACGGAAGGGGAAAAAGATTTTGACTGATCATGAAAAACAGTAGGTTTGCTTTGTTCTGTTTTTATTATTTCATTTATTGGAATTGTCTGGCATCATTAGCAATTGGGAGCAGGGAAATCACCGTGTGGGGTAGACTTTGAAGTGTGTGTGAGATAATGTGGATGATAGAGCGAAGTACGTGCCTCGATTGGGCCATAAACAAAAACTAATATGAGTGAGCTTTGTTCTGTTTGTTTAGTATTGTCTGGCATCGTTAGTAATTGGGAGCAGGGAAAGTCACCGTGTGGGGTAGACTTTGAAGTGTGTGTGAGGTAGTGTGGGTTATAGAGCGAAGTACGTGCCTCGATTGGGCCATAAGCGAAAACTAATATGAGTGAGATTTGTTCTTTTTATTTAGTATTGTCTGGCATCGTTAGTAATTGGGAGCAGGTGAAGTCACAGTGTGGGGTAGACTTTGAAGTACGTGAGAGATAGTGTGGGTGACAGCAAAGTACGAAGGCCATTCCATAAAAACTGAGAGTAATTTTTTGAGTTGGCAACAGTGGGAAGGGGAAAAATAACCAAGCGGACGACTAACTGAGTTAAGGAAGTATCTGTGGCAACAGTTATTAGCCATGGTAGATGATTCTGGTTTTGTAGTTGCCCAGTTGTTTAAGGTACGTCTGCATTTCGCCATGCAGATATTGAGGTGATTGATTCAGAGTTCAGAAGTGAAATGCGTTGTGCGATAAAATGTTGCTATCGTTTGGGTAAAATGGCACCAGAAACAGTTGATTTAATGAAATGCTTACAAAGATGAATGTTTGGGTGAGTCAACGATTTTTAGGTGGTACCATGATTTAAAAAAAGGACGTTTTCCGGCACAACTCGCACCTAGGCCTGGTTGACCTGAAAGTCTTGTTACGGAGTGTATTGTTAACACTGCTTTGGAAATCCTGTAAGAAGATCTGTAACGTACCAGGAGATGTGACGTACCTGCCAGAAGGACGCACACGACATTAAGGCAGATAGGAATCAGAATAAAACGTCCGCGTAGCTCACTTGGTAGAGTGACTTATTCCGGAATGAGGGGATCCGGGTTCGAATCCTGGCGTGGACAGAAATGACGGAGAAATTTACTTCGTTATAATGGCGCCCGAACTATCCGGATGACCCGACCGTTCAAAATCTCGCATTGGTGTGATGTTCTTTCCACACCGCGAGATAGGTATAATAAGAGAATCCCTTCTCCAGCACTTCGACAAATAAAAAAAAATAAAAAAAATTAGGGGAGATGATGTAACGTACCAGGAGATATGACGTACCTGCCAGAAGGACGCACACGACATAAAGGCAGATAGGAATCAGAATAAAATGTCCGCGTAGCTCAATTGGTAGAGTGACTTATTCCGGAATGAGGGGATCCGGGTTCGAATCCTGGCGTGGACAGAAATGACGGAGAAATTTACTTCGTTATAGATCGACGGATGACGTGTGAAGACATAGCGGCGTCCACTAATATTTCAAAAACGTCGGCATTCCGCATTCTACACGACACATTAACCCGATACGTCAAATCGACGTCGAATTTTGGTTACCAGGTCGATATTACATCGAGGCATAGTTTTCGACGTAGGATCGATGAGACGGAGCGTCAAGAACAATCATTACACTGAATTTCAGTCTACATGTAGACAGTTTTACGCAGTTTATCCCTTTAGTTCCATTATGTCGAATAATCGATGTTTTTTATGCCATCTGTAAGCATCGGGCGCATGCGCCTTTGTAATCATTACGCCAAACAAACTTTTTGAATGCTGGGGTGTTGGTCAGTTGTATTATTTCTGTTGTAAAACGAGTTTCTTAATTGTCTCCGTTTTCGCCGGTAAGTTAAAAGTTTTTATTTTTTTTTATTTTGCTTAAGTACACTGAAGTGCCAGAAACACTGGTACACCAGTCTAATACTTGGTAGGTCCCTGACGGGAGCGCAGGACTGCAGAAATACGACGGGGCATGGACTCCACTAGCTTCTGGAAATATGCTGTAGGCAATGCACACCATACTTCCTGCAGAGCGTTCCACAATTCGGGGGTATTCCGAGGTCTCGGATTCCTGTGTTCGATAACGCGTTGCTTGGCATCCCAAATGTGTTCTATCACGTTCAGATCTGTTGACTTGGGTGGAAATGGCAACACCCCAAACTCAGATGAATGCTTCTCTAACCATAATGTGGCGTCCCGACACTTCTGTGGAGGTGCATTGGCCTGTGGGAACAGGCCCAACCCATCAGCATCAATGCAGGACATGAACGGGTGTACCTCGTCAGAAAGGACGCGCACATAACGTTGGCCGGTCACAGACGTTTGTAGACGTACCAGGGATCCCAGTGAAGTCCAGCTAAACACACCCCATACCATTACGGACCCCCCACCAGCCAGTACAGTTCCCTGTTGACAGGCGGGATCCATGGCTTCATAGGGTTTGCGCCACACACGAATCCTTCCATCTGCCCTATACAGTTGGAAACGCGACTCGTCAGACCAGGCTACTTGTTTCCAGTCATCAAGTGTCAAAAGGCGGTGTTACCGTGCACAAGCGAGGCGCATAGCTCTGTGTCGTGCACCCATCATGGGGACTCGAGTTGGGCGTCGGCTCCCAAAGCCGATATCGTGCATGGTACTTTGCAAAGTTCGGACACTGATGCTTGTTGAGGCTCCAGCATTGAATTCCGATGATACCTGCGAGAGTGTTGCACGCCTATCGCGTGAAACGATTCTCGACAGCCGACGATGGTTACGTTCACCCAATGTCTTTTTACGGCCACACTGGTATCGTGGGTTCGAGGTTTTGCCGAAATTCTTGTAGTCACGGTGCACCTTTCCAGTGGTCGTCCGTGAAAATCCGAACTTCATTTCTACCTCCGAAATACTATGGCCCATCTCACGAGCGCCAACAATGACCCAGCGTTGAAAATCGCTTAAATCGTTATTACTTGTCATTCTCATGCCGAAAACAGATCTGACAGCTGGCAAGGATGTCTATCGCATTATATACGCACTGGCGGACGCAACCGAGTATGCGCATAGGTGACGTTTCTATGTATTTTGCATGAACTCGTCTGCACCAGTTTTTCTGGCACTTCAGTGTATGTTTATAAAAAGTTAAGTCTCGTTCCTTTAAATAGAAGTACTTTTTAAGATATATAATTTATACGTACGCATATCCCAATTAGGAATAGGCTTAGCGCGATGCTGACAGATCACCAAAAATCTGTGAAATCTTTGAGACTTATGTGTATTTTCGAATGCGTCCGAAAAGACTTGGGTGTTGAAACAATAAAAAAAATTATATGATCATTTAATCGTAGACAGCGTATTAGAATCGTACTACAAATGCGAATACATTCTACGTTTTATGCCACGATTAAAAGTTTAGAATTTCATGTTTCAACATCTAAATTGTAATTAGCGTAGATTCGACATTACAACAGTACTAGAATCGATGACTAAACTGTGTCATATCAACGTAGAATCAACATCTACGCTACGTTGCAACGATGTATATGTTTCTCTCGAAAGGTCGAATCTTCATCTACTGTTGACTTGATATCGACTTAATAGGTTTAAAATTCGACGTAGAAAAGACGTAACAGATGTGGACATGGATGTCGATTTTCGACGTTTCATATCGACCAAAATCAATCAAAAATTCGACGTCGAATCTATGTAATGAGCTACCGGTGTTACTGCTGCATCGTGTGTGTTTCAGATGGGTGCGTCATCACCTGACGAGAGAACAATTGTTAGCTACAGTTCAGGTGTGTCGTAAGTGGAAACAAATTATTGCAAAGGATCCTAACTTTCTAAACACAGTAATAGCTGCCGATGAAGCATGGGTCCACTATTTAGACCCCCTCACGAAGCGCGCAACGAATGTTTCGAATCACACAGGCTCGTCTCCACTGAAAAATATCCGCCAAAGGAAATCAGCAGGGAAGGTGATGATGATAATTTTCTTTGATCATAAACGTGTAGTCTTCCAGAATGCCGTTCCTCCACAAATTACTGTCAACGCTGAGTATTACTTTTCAGTCTTGAAGCGTCTGCTAAGACACATATCGATTAAGCGACCGGAACTGGGGGGCGAGTGGACCCTACACCATGATAACGCCCTTCCATATGTGACTGCTTGTGTTCAACAGTTTCTTATGAAATGCAGTATTGAAATCATGCCACAGCCTACCTTCAGTCCTGACCTCGCCCCGTGAGATTTCTTGTTGTTTCCAACAATGAAGGAGAAGTTCCGTGATGCAACATTCAACACAGATGCCGACGTTATACAAGCTTTAAAGGGGTCGCTAAAGCAGCTTCCACGAAATGCCTTCGCCACATGTCCCATCGTTCAGTCCACTGAGGACTGAACGATGGGAGTGTTGCATATCATCCAAGGGAAGATACTTTGAGAAAGAATAACATATATTATGCTGTACCTATATTTCTTCATTTTGTGTGATTTTACTCTCAGTTTTTATGGAACGAACGGTGTATGTACCTCAACTGGGCCATAAACAAAAGCCAGTAACAAATTTCCAAATCTAGAAAATTTTCAATTAAATTAACCCGTCTGGATAGGAGGAATCAAATTTTGTTTTCAAAGATTTTATCTAGACGTGGGATTTAAAAATCATCAAGTTGGTTTTCTCAAAAGGCATGCAATTCAACGCTATGCAAATAGTGCTGATTTTTCAGTTCCTATTCGCAGTTAGTGATTTGAAAATTTAGAACAATTTTCGTAATGGAAATTTTAAAAAGATTTGCGTTGCCAGGAAGCGGCAGCGCTGCAAATGTATAGTGTGTGTGTGTGTGTGTGCACTGCACAATTTTTTATTTATTTTTTTTTTTTTTTTTTTTTACCAGAGCAACCGACCCCCTTAAGATGAGCTTCTAGATCCTCTGCTGAAAGTTCGACTCTCTGAACGCTGAAATAAAAAATAAATTTATACGTTTAACGAAATGTAATTTCAGACACATTATCACCGTCATCATAGATATTCACAATTCACAGCAGGATGAAGATCTTCCAATATCTCTTCCACAACTGTCTGCCTTGGGCAGTTCTCTTCCGTGTCGATCCGACGTGCTTTCGCATTTCGTCTAACTGTGGCCCATATGTTTTCCTTCACGGTATTTTACTTTTCTTAGATATCAAGTCTGGTATATCAGTTGTCCAACGCTGTGTTACAGGGCTTGATACTGAATTATATATAAGTGCGCTGTGTGAAGGGTTTGTAATGCTTCGCTCGCAGTAAGTTTCTGTATTGGGAGTTTAACCCGTATTTTGCCCGATTTAAGCAGATATATAAAACATAAATAAAATATCAACTAAAATTATAACTCGCTCTTGCAGTGAAGAAAGTGTTTATTCAGTTGATATGGGGAAGGTCTCACAGCATTGTTCGTGATTTTCATTCATTCTCTATAATATTATTAACACGTTGATTTCCTTCTCTCCTGGCGAGTATTCCTTTTCCTAATTATCAACGTCCATTCCCTTTCCCCCTTAGCACACTTGGGAGCGAAATCTTCAGCTACCTTCCCTTCTTCGCTGCTTCCAAACAAATCACACCAGAAGAGTTAAAACCATGGCCAAAAAACACCCCAAAGAGCTTCCTCCTTTTAGAAGGTACAGATGCTCCTTCATTGCCTTCCTCTGTGATCCCTCCGAGGTCATTATATACTTCCTCCCTCGCACAACGACGAAATCCATAAATCTCTCTTTCCCTCGGATAGGGCGCTGAGAAAGTGAGAGCCAACTCAAGGTACTTTGACTAGCTGCATCGAAAATGGCGAAAAAGGGTTCTAGGGAAAGAGAATATGATTCCAATTCACTATATTCAAAATGCTTACCTAAATTTCCTCCTAACAAATTAGGTTACAGCAGGCCAGTTCTTGCAGTTAGATGCCTAGCATCCAATTTCACTTAAGGGTCTTTACTTTGATATAATCAGCTCTTGTCAAATTGCTGATTCACGAATTTCTTGTACTATCATTTTTGGTTACATCAAGTCCGCATCTCTCCAAGCTTCTTTGAATTGTCCGAAGCCTCTGTATCTATATCGTTCAGACAATACATCGGCCTGATTCTTATAGACTACGACTAGGGATTTGTATCAGCACATTGAAACAAATATAATTCGCAAGTAACTGAGGAATTTCAGTACTCTTACGACCTACAGAAAAATTGCAGTGTACATACACTGAAGTGCCAGAAAAACTGGTACAGACGAGCTTATGCAAAATACATAGAAACGTCCCCTATGCGCGGACTCGGTTGCTTCCGCCAGTGCGCATATAAAGCGATAAACATCCTTGCCAGCTGTCAGAGCTGTTTTCGGCAAGAGAATGACAAGTAATAACGATTTAAGTTATTTTCAACGTGGTGTCATAGTTGGCGCTCGTGAGATGGGCCATAGTATTTCGGAGGTAGAAACGAAGTTCGGATTTTCACGGACGACCATTGCAAGGGTGTAACGTGACTACAAAAATCCAGGCAAAACCTCCAACCTACGATACCAGTGTGTCCGTAAAAAGATATTGGGTGAACGTGACCATCGTCGGCAGTCAAGAATCGGTTCACGCGATAGGCGTGCAACACTGTCGCAGGTATAATTGAAATTCAATGCTAGAGCGTCCGGACTGTGCAACGTACCCTGCACGATATGGGCTTTGGTAGCCGACGCCCAACTCGAGTCTCCTTGATGGGTGCACGACACAGAGCTATGCGCCTCGCTTGGGCACGGCAACACCGCCACTGGACACTTGATGACTGGAAACAAGTAGCCTGGTCTGACGAGTCGCGTTTCCAACTGTATCGGGCAGATGGAAGGATTCGTGTGTGGCGCAAACCCCATGAAGCCATGGATCCCGCCTGTCAACAGGGAACTGTACTGGCTGGTAGGGGGAACGTAATAGTATGGGGTGTGTTTAGCTGGACTTCACTGGGACCCCTGGTACGTCTACATACGTCTGTGATCGACTAAAGCTATGTGCGCATCCTTTCTGATGAGGTGCACCCGTTTATGTCCTGCATTCATGCTGATGGGTTGTGCCTGCTCCAACAGAACAATGCACCTCCACGCAAGTGTCGGGACTCCACATTATGGTTAGAGGAGCATTCATCTGAGTTTGGGGTGTTGCCATTCCCACCCAATCCTCAGATCTGAACGTGATAGAACACATTTGGGATACAACGCCTATCGAACACAGGAATCCAAGACCTCGGAATACACCCGAATTGTGGAACGCTCTGCAGGAAGTACGGTGTGCATTGCCTACAGCATATTTTCAGAAGCTAGTGGAGTCCATGCCCCGTCGTATTTCGGCAGACTTGGGCTCCCGTGGGGGACTTACCAAGTATTAGACTGGTGTACCAGTTTTTCTGGCACTTCAGTGTATGTAACAATGCGATTGCAACAATTACCCTAAGAAAAAGGAAAGGATTAGTCTGGCAAAAGGAATAAGACAAGGCGATTCCTTATCGCCAAAACTCTTAATTACAGTTTTAGTATACGAGGTGTGAGAATTTAATTTCAGGAATGGTCACGGATTTGGGAAGAATGACATGCCTATGCGTGTCTGGACATGTCTCAAGTAATGCGTGCGTTAACTGCTGTGATGTACTACAAAGGTAAAGCTCGTTCCAAGACGACAAATCTGCAGCGATACTTTCCGATCGTGGAGCTGAGTTAAGAGACGAACTTACTCCGGAGTGAAGGCCGCGTGTTCACAATCCCCGTCACGGACAAATATGTGTTTTCACATTGGAGCCCGAACGTAGAAATGGATCTACTGGCCGTTGGGTTCTTCGAAAAATGTGTGATGTTTGTTCTATACATCGTTTAAAATTAATGAAAATTCGTTCTTCGCTTCAAAAAAAAAAAAAAAAAAAAAAGACGACAATTCTGCAGCGATACTTTCCGTCCATATAGCTTAGTTGGTTGAGTAACTTACTCTGGAGTGAGGGAGCGCGCCTTCGATATATTCGTCACGGAATTTTTTTGGTTTTTACACTGCAGACTGTGACGTGTCTGCCCCGCAGGACGTACACGAGATAAAGGCAGATAGCAGTGAAAAGACATGCCAGTTTAGTATAGCGGATAGTACTCGGAGCTCCGGAGCCGAGAGTTGCAGGTTCGAATCTTTCCCATGGCATAATAATGACGGGGAAAATTGCTTAGTCACGATGACCTGACCGTTAAGTTTCTCGCAAATGGTGTGATATTCTTTCCACACCGCAAGACAGAAAAAAATTAGAATCCCTTCTTCAGTGCTTCGAAAAAAATAAATCGGTGTGATGTTACATTCCACACACCAAATTGTCTGGGATTTGTCAAATGCACGTTCTTCGTTTGATGACTGCCTACAGCGACACATGGTCTCTGCTAACTTGTGGGTCGTGCCTCCGGTCCCCTTTTTTGGTGGGGAGGGGGTATATATGACGTGCCTACCCCGCAGGACACACATGAGATAAAGGCAGATAGCAGTGAGAGCACATGCCAGTGTAGTATTGTGGATAGCACTAGGAGCTCCGGAGCCGAGAGTTGCGGGGTTCGAATCCTGCCCATGGCATAAAAATTTGTGCCTGCCCTATAGGACGCACATGAGATAAAGGTAGATAGCAGTGAGGGCACATGCCAGTTTAGTATAGTGGATAGCACTAGGAGCTCCAGAGCCGAGAGTTGCGGGGTTCGAATCCTGCCCCTGGCATAAAAATTTGTGCCTGCCCTATAGGACGCACATGAGATAAAGGTAGATAGCAGTGAGAGTCTCCCTTCGCAGAATTGAAAGACTGAAATCAGGGCAAGAAGACCCTGAGTTAGAATATCCCGTCTTCATTATTTCTGCCGATGCCCTACGTTGATCAGAGCAAGTAAATAACATAATCACATACATCACACTGCAATACATAAATGCACAATTTTTAGAGTTAAATGACTATAAAGAATGGTTATTAGGGTCTTGCATAAATAATTGAAATATATGTACAGGTAGTCACTTTTTTTTTTTCATTAGTAATTGACGATGACAAGTAACACACTGCTTAGGTATGAATCATCTAAAAAGTGTTTTTTTTTTTTTTTTCGTGAACGCACCATGCGCTTATCAGCATCGCACAACAATTAGAGTAGTGTTTTTTTTTTTTTTTCTTTCACTTTATCTGGTGCTCAGATTCAGCACAGAATTCGAAATCAGTGGACACTACGGTCACACTTGGAATGTCACACCACCTATTCCATAAATTCCAGGATAAGTGTACTTCACAGTTTTATAATACAATGTCCAAGACCACCACATTGAGTGGTCCGTAGTAACGTCATCTCCGTTGCTCAGTTCCACACAGGATACACGAAATTGTCCGCTCCAGTCACTCTGAGTAACATTTGCCGTATTCCGTCCGTACCTTCCCGCAGTTCGTTGATCAGTTTGAATGCAGCGACGGTTGTTCAGTTCGAATGAAGCGTCGGTAACTTCAAGTGCCGCTGAAGTTCCTGGTTAATGTTATTTGCACAAATTTATAGCACTCGCTCCTTCAGGCGAAGCCTTTTTTTTTCGAAAACCGCAGACAGCATATCGTCTACACCAATGACAGTAGAGGTCCTTTATACCTCCACAAATAGCAGTAACAACGCGAACTGATGCTGCCAACACTACATAGCTCATGCACTGTTGATTCCGAACGGCTTGCACAACACTATTATCGTAATATTTCTACTGGAAGCTCCTTCTTTCGACGCTTTTCCGTCCTCGGATATTGACTGTCAGAGGAAAGAAAATTTTCCTCTTTTCTTTTCGCTGCGTCCAGAGTCCTGGCAGACTCACTGCGCTTTGTACGCAAATTCCACTGAGAGGATGAGATCACTCACTTTCACAAGTCCCTTTGTCATCTCTCTGTGGCACTTCCACTGTCCCCACAATAGTGGTAGGAACGCTCACACTCTGGAGAATTGATTCTTTCATTCATAAGCAATGTCTGTCAAAGGGCATTGTCCCACAGGAATGTATATTTAGTGTTCTTTTCTTTTTTTTTTTTTCTTTCAAAGCAGCGGTCCGAATACCTCGACACGGACAGCTATTGGGATGAAGCTGCTATATGTGTCTGCACATAGTCTCTGCTTTGCATGTAGCCACTACTCTGGTTATTGCTGACCTAGCCCTGTAAAAAAAACTTCAGCATAGAAATAGGACACTCCGCCATACGGTTCCTCTTTTTTTTTCGATTATTGTTAGAATTATGCCTAATCTGTTTAACCTTTCCTTCTGAAATCAATATGAGCATAGTAGAACAAGCTTATATCAAACTAACACATATCTTTTTTTTTTTTTTCGTGAATCCGTGGATTCTTAACATTACCTTGGCGCACGGCCACTAATCTCCTCGTTTTGACTCGGCTCTCCTTTTCTCTTTGCTTCTATTTTATTTTATTCACTTATTTCTTTTTATTATTATTATTATTATTATATTGTATTTTATTTTTCTTTTATCCTTTCATGTAAGTGTGCATTTTTGCGATTACGATTACAAGGAAATGACAAGAAATTTCGATGCTCTATAATTAAGCCAAAATCACCCAATCATTCACACACACATCCATTTCACACATCACCTTCACCTAAACAAAAATTTATTCCTGAAACTCCCATCGTCGGCGCGCAGAATGTACACGACCATGCTTCCGAATCAACACTGAATTTTCGCATAAGACACTATTTCTTCCATTTAACTACTTTCCCCTTTTGTGATTTATACTTTTACTTTAAAATATTCTCCTTTATTTGTTTTACTAACTGCTTAAGTGTTTAGCCCTCTACATCGATTTCGCTCTAAACACCCTTTTCTTTAGCTGGGTCTGAGAGAAACCCCTTGCTTGCGTTCGGGGGGTCATATGAAGTCACCCCTTTCGCTCAGGTACTCACGCCAAAAGCTGGGAGTCAATCTTGACCTTTCCACCCAAGGTTATTACAACCCGTTTCCTGCTTGCCTTTTCTGGTCCATTGGGGCTTGGGGGTGTAGGAACGATAGGAATTACTTCCTGTCGCCGTTTCCTGTTTTTTACTCCTTCTTCCAGAAAGGAAGCCCCGTTGACTCTGCCACGCTTTTTTTCTTCATTCTTCTAAAAGACACGCCGCATGGTCTTACGCTCTTGTACGTTATGGTCAGATACCCTTTGCCAAAGTGCCTTGACCATAATGTCACCCAATATATATTTTTTTTTCTTTCTACCTTATTTCCCTTACACATGTTTTTTTTTTTCCTTTTTTTTTTTTTCAGCTACATTATTTGGATTACACTGGATACACACAAGGTAAGTGAACCTTTATTTTTCGTAGGGTATCCCAGGCGTGCTCCGAATTATTATCTCTCCCATTCATTATTCTTAGCCTAGTGAAACCGCTATTTTCTGCTTAACTGCCCTAAGCAAATCTCCCAAAAGGTAATACTCTCCTGATATCCTCTACTCACGTGCTTGTCAAGAAAATTACTAATTTGCTTTACAATACCGAGAATATATATCATTACTGAACTGATCGAAGAATTAGCGATGAATTATTCATTCGCTACTGTAAACTGCGAAATGCTGTCGAGAGTTGACATCGCTAACTATTCTTACTATCTTTACTACTCAAAATTGATATGCAACTGAATGTGCTAACTTTTAATAAGTATTGGTGACAATTATTATTCTATTATATAAGTGCCTCCCACAGCAGAATGTCCATCTAATAAAATTCCGAACACTACGGATACTACTCTGATGCGAATTACTGTTATTACCTTTATTCTTATCTAGGTAACTGAAATTTACGCATAAATAAGTTGATACTACTTAACCTATTTGGACAATTATGTTAATCAATAATCAACGTAGCGAACATAATTTTAACCTGAAAGCACTGAACTCAATCATTTTTCTCCTGCAACTAAAGTACCTAAACTATTCCTGGCTGATGAGTACTTGCCTTTCACGCAATCAATATATGCACTGATAGAACTGTTGGCTATTCAAAGTTACACCTTCCCAATTTATCGCATGAGAATTAACAATTACAAGTGATATACGCAGTGAATTAGAAGAAATATACCTGAAGTAAAGTGACAATTATCATAAAGTGTGACAAATCATTAACATTATTTGCAAAAATGTTTTCAGAGGAAAAAAAAAATATTTTCTCTAAATTTTATCCCACAAGTTACCCAACCTTTACGAATGCGTCCGTGAAGACAAAATAACTCTGACACACAGGGTTTTTTTTTTTTTATACAATGAAATTTGATACCATACTCTGGTTATCAATAATACCCTGCTGTGCTAAACCTGCTGAATTGCCAATACTGAGTGCGATTAAAATGTAGGCTTCTACTGATTTTGATTTTCAGCGTTCACAACCAAAATTGAGCACTCAAGTTTTTTTTTTTTTCGGCTCTCCGCTTCTGCCTAGCTCTCCATGCTATACCCAAGATTCCTGGGATGTTCGTCGTACCTCAGCATACTTCGGATACACATACCGTACAGTATCATCATTCGAATTTTCTGCTGTCGAGTTCTCGCTTACGTTCTGAATATCCTGTAAGCAATTTTCCGCCTGCTCGATCCACGATTCTCCCGATGATTTAGGTGCTAGCTTCAGTTGAGCAATAAATTTCCCTATTAACTCAGCCTTGTCCGTGGCTCCAACTTTTTGATTCCTTTTAGCCATCTCCTGCTGCTCTGGTTTTGTGACACTCACACCTTCCGGTATATTGCTATATACTGGAGTATACACCGTTTTAGGCTTCGTAACATGATTCACGGTCGGCTCTGGTTGCGAGTTACGGTTTCTCAGCATGTACGGTTCTCTAAGGAACGGCGTCCTTCTCACCTTTTCGGCGATCGGATTGCTAGCTTGCTGAGGCGTGCTCTGCACTGCCACCGCTGTCGGTGTAACCTCCAAATCAAATTGAGGAATAAATTCGTACTCTTCTGTCGAATCCGAATGAGCTGTTAAATCTTCTAACTCCTCATTATCGTTTTCTGCTTCTTCGACGTGCTCTCGCTCCGGTGAGTTATTCTCTAGGTGATGTCTCCGTAGAGGTGCTTTGAATACGCGGTTCTTATGCACTACCTGTTGTTTCCTCTCGTCCTTCAAAGATACTAGTCGCACATTGACGGCTGATGGAAAAGACACAATTTTCCACTCACCGCTGTTTTTTCTGGCAATTTTATCAGAAAGACCACGGTCGATATAAGGCGTATGCAAAAATACTCTGTCACCAATTCTCAGGTCCTTTTCTCTGGCAAACCTGTCTGCATACTTTTCCTGCTTAGCTGCAGCCTCCTGCAGATTTCCATGAACCAACTCGTAGGCTTTTCTCATCTTATTGTTGAATGCCTCTACATAATCCTCTTCACTATAATATGTTTGTCGGCGAGGCGGAAGTAAAATGTCGGATGGAACCGTTAAATCTCTCCCAAACACCAAATAGCTTGGAGCATATTTGGTTGCTGAATGGTTTGTAGTATTATATGCTAGTCTTATCATAGGAATGTAGGTGTCCCAGTCGTCTTGTCTCTCATTAACTAGACAACTTAATGATTTGTTAAGAAACCTGTGGCTAGCTTCGTTTTGGCCATTACTCCAGGGTGCAAAGGATGTCGTATTCAATCTTCTTATGCCCAATCTTGCCAATAAATTGGTGAATACCTCAGAGATGAAGCATCCACCGTTATCTGACAAATTAGTTTCCGGCGTACCATAAATACTTATGACATGGTCGAAATATGCCCTTGCGACTGTAGTTGCTTTTTGGTCTGGCATAGGCACTAAAACAGCATACCTGGTGAACGAATCAATCATGACAAGTAGGTATTTATTTCCGTCAGCAGTTGTAGGATACGGGCCACAAATGTCTAAAGAAATTTTTTGAAAGGGGTAAGAACCCGTTTCCACTCGCTGCAGTTTCTCTACTCCTTTTAGTTTGTGGTTTGTCCTTTCATTACATTTTTCGCAAGAAGCTACATAATTTTTAACATCCGCATACAAGTTTATCCAAAAATAACGTTTTCTAACATAGGAGACAGTTTTGTCTCCGCCGAAGTGTCCTACCGAGGGAATATCATGACAACGTTTTAAAACTTCATGTATCATAGCGTGAGGAACTACAAGCTGCTCCCAAAATTCATCTCCAGATGCGCTCCTGTCAGGATATTGGAAATGATATAACAATCCTTCAGAGTTTAGGAAAAAACTATCCTTAACCCTATGTTTGCCTACTGGGATGCGTTGTTTTTCCAGCATGTCAATGATCGGAGCGAGATCGGCGTCTGCTCTTTGCAGTGCTTTAACACGAGCTGTTTCTGATTGGTGCTCTTCAGCGGTCAGAAGAGACACGCCCCTGATTTCTCCTTCAGCGCTCTCCGGTGACTCAACTCCGTGCTGCCTGCTCAAATAATCAGCCACGACATTTTGCTTCCCTTGTTGATACAAAATTTTGTAAGAAAATTCACTAAGAGCCATTCTCCACCGATTCAATCTGCTATTTGCGTCTTTGATATTTTGAAGATACGTAAGAGGACGATGGTCGCTAATCACATAGAACTCTTTTCCTAGTAAATAATGTCTCCAATGCTTTAGGGCACAAACTACGGCCAACATCTCCTTTTCGATAACTGGGTAGTTCATTTCGGCTGGATTTAATTTCCGTGACATAAATGCGATTGGCTGCAATATGCCATCAGATGAGTATTGTTCCAAGACCGAGCCCACTCCTGTATGACTTGCGTCACAGTGAAGGTAAAAAGGTTTGCTGTAATCAGGATGAATTAATACCGTGTCACTTAATAGACAATTCTTGATTTGAAGAAATGCTCGGTTGGCTTCTGGTGTCCAATTAAATTTCCCTTGTTTTGTCAAGTCGGTCATGGGTGCTACAATGTCAGAATAGGATGGTATAAATTTCCGGTAGTAATTGCATAAACCCAAAAATCCCCGTAAGCTCCTGAGAGTCTTAGGAGTTCCAAAAATATTGACCTTATGCAGATTACTGGGATCTGGACGAATTCCTTCTCCACTAACCACATGACCCAAAAATTTTACTTCCGTTTTCATAAATGAGCACTTGTCCGGCGTTAACTTCAAATGGTGTTCTCTGAGACGTTTAAAAACAGCTTCCAATTTGATAAGGTGTGTCTCTTCATCTTTTGACGCGATAAATATATCATCATCTATGAAACACATTATGTTAAAATCTGCCAATCCGTACAGAAGAGCATCACTCAATCTCTGAAAGCTATTCGGAGAAGTTTTGTAGCCAAAACACAACCTCTCGAATTGAAACAAGTCCCATGGGGTAGTGAATGCTGTTTTGTGCTTGTCGCGCTCCGCTATCTCCATCTGATTAAAGCCTGCTTTCATATCTAACGTGGTGAAGAATTTGTTGCCCTGAGCCTGCTCTAATAAGTCTTCTATTCTAGGCAAGGGATAGCTATCGGGTATAGCTGCTTCATTTAAAGCCCTGAAGTCTATACATAAACGAAATTGATGGGATGCTTTTTTAGCAACGAGCAACATTGGTGCTCTGTAGGGTGAAGCGCTCTCCGTAATAATGCCGGCATCCAACAAATCCTTGATTTGCTGTTGAGCTTCCTGCCTGAGGTGATGTGGAACTCTATACATTTTTCCTACGATTGGCACGTCCGTGTTCAGATTGATCTCATGGTAGAGTAAATTGCATTTACCCAACTCGCTCATAGAACGGGCAAAAACGTCTCTATAATTCATTATAAGAGAAGCGAGTGGTCGCCTCCACTTTGGATCCACTTCTTCAAGATTAAAATCCTTAGGAGTAAGCGGAGGTAATTTTTCTCTTTTACCCTCCTGGAGCGTCCCCGCATCAACGATAGGCTGAATGTACACTAACTTCGTGCTTTTGTTAAGGTGGAAGGGTTGCTCTGTTAAATTAGCCATTAAAACTGGAATTTTACCCGAGGTTCCTAGAGTATTCACTGAACGCCCTACCCTAACACATCCTTGACTAAATTTTTCCACTGGCTGCACTAACACTTGCCCTAAATAATTCCTCGAAAAAGGTGGGCAATTGACCCAAACGATTTTCTCTGCGCTCGGAGGAATTATTTCCTTCCTAATTAGCTTTCCTGCTTTGGTTTCATCCGGAGGATAAGTAATCTCTTTCCTCTTTATCTGCTCTTCTCTTCTCACCACTGGTGCAATCTTATTCACACGAGCTGCCCTACGTTTCTCTTCTCTACGCTGCTTACGGGCCCTCCTCTTCGATACCGGCGTTCTTCTCTCTAAAATCCCTGACCCTGCATCAAATGCAAAACCGTGGGCCTTTAGAAAATCCCACCCCAAGATAAGCGAATAATCTGGGTGCAACTTCTTCCGAGTAACGTGATAGGTATGTTTAACAACATCCTTCCCTATCTGTATTGGTAACTCATAACAGGCTGCTATTTCTAAAGGGGTTCCAGTTATTCCTGAGATTTTCATTAATGATTCCTGAGGCCTGCACTGCATTCTCTTACAAATCTCCTGCAACGCTGTAGGACACAAAATTGACACCCCTGCCCCAGAATCCAGTAAACTGCGATATCGATGTCCTGCAATTTTTACTTCAATCAGTGGCAAAGCTTCGTGCTCCTGGATTGAACAAGTGGTTAACACTACAGAGACCTTTTTCTTTCTATTTCTCCGGCCGAGAACGGTCCCGTTATCACGACCTCCACCTAGTTTAAATTCCTCTGTCCTTGCCTCCTATCATTTGCTCTGCCAGAATAATTATCCTGGAAGTGCACCTGCTGATTCTGCCTACTATATCTTTCCACATCATTTCTCCTTGAATCGTATCCTCTATCCCGGAAATTTTCGTGTTCTGCTCCTCTATCGTAATTCGCCCTGCGCCCGCTAGGATAGCTGCTGCGTCCTCGAGTTCCTCTTACATCTGGCGGAGGAGGCGAATGCACCGAGCGCCCTCCCGTAGGGAAATCCTGCTCCCGATGGCTGCCTTGGCTTAATGGGTTAGCCGTTCGCCTTTCCCCGGAAAAACCTTGCTCCCTAAAATTATTGTCTCCGGCATATCCATATCTCCTTGAATTATTTCCTACGTATCTATTACCAAAAGATGTTGGATTGCTAAGAGAACATTCCTTTAAAAAGTGGTTTGGGCTTCCACACCTAAAACAAATTTGGTTCGGATCCCTTCTATCTACTCTTTGCTGATTATTGTTTTCCTCTAGCCTTCTAATTCTTTGCACATGCTCCCGGTGTGTCCTCTCCGCTTGTTCTAACCTCCTGTTTAACTCCGTTGCTTCATTTCTCAACGTATTGACCTGTGATTCGTGGTCGGCCATCTGACGGGCAAGCAAGTTGCATAATTCAGATACCGCACTATCTGTGTTATCTTTCGGTACTCCTCTCCGAACTCTATCTTGGTTCCACTCTTCGGTGTCTGTTACGTTTACACTAGAGGCAATAAGTTCATTATTCTGCTCCTCTAAGGTCGCCCGCTTGACTGCTTCAGCGAAAGTGTTCGGTGCAAATGATAATACCGATCTTTTTAACTTCGGGTCTAGCCCGTTAAGGAATTGGGACATTTTTGCCTGGTCTGCCATTTCCCTTACCTCACGGTTCGACTGATCTACCTGCCCTAGGTATTGGTGAGCTAGCCCCCTCAATCTGGTCACGTATTCGGAAACTTTTTCTCCTGCTCTTTGACGGCACGTTGTAAACTTATGCATACGGACCATCACCGGTTGCTGGGATTCGAATCTTTCAATAATGGCTTCTTTGAACTTCTTATAACTGGTCTCCCTCCTGATATCAGCTACGTCTGTCAGAAATTGGCTCGCCGCTGCCCTGCATTTTGCTTTCGCCGCCAGAATTTTAACGGCGTCCGTCCATCCTGCTACCTCAGCCACACTATCAATCATCTCGAAAAATTGTTTTGCATTGATTCCCTCATCGGTATTTCCTGAAAAATTTGGCAAATAAGATAGCATTCCCGCCATTGATTGGATGGTTCTTTGAGTATTTCTAGTTGCGTCTACTTGTCTATTGCTGTCTTCTTGAATCTCGTTACTTTCTGCTCCCCTAGCTTCGTTTGAATTTTCCTCACCATCACTATCCCCCATCTTGATACAATTAGAATTCTTACTGTTCCACCGACACTTTATTCAATAACAAAATTCCTTGCTACTCACTACCACATTTGCTACGCATATAAATACTCTGCAGTTACTACCCAACTAACTTCCTGCCTTGCTTACTAGTACCCAATTATTTTTCTTAATACTTACCTGAGGATCAAAACATAACTCTTAGGTCACCCCTAACCCAATTCGACATCTGGGGAAAATTCCCTATACTTATCATGAAGTACTGCACTTTACACACTATACAGAAATACAAATTATATACATACACTTATCAACTGAATGAAAAATTGAATTTTTCTCTTCTCGTTAACTCGTCGCCTATATATTTCCATTTAATCTTCATTTGTTATTCCTATGTTGATTATTCCGAACTATTATCGTGAACTGTATTCTCATCACTAATACACTGCTGGACAATTGCTAAGGACGGATCATAAACGGCTATATAGCGCATAAAAAAGTATGTGTGGTTGGATGCCAAGTGAAATAAAATAATGTCAGAATGCCAGGACATTACAAGAAAGACAATTTATTGTGCTCTGAAATCCAGAAGGCTTTGGAACGTGTTCAAGGGACAAACAGGCTATTTTGTGCAGAATACGTAAACGTGAAAAAAATGCAAATACCGTCCGCAGGCGTTCCGGCGTAAGATGTCAATACGGGATATGGCCACCATGGAGGACGATGCAATATTCCACACGTCGTGTCATGCTTTGCACAATATTATCAAGCAGCTGTTGGGGCAATTTACCCCAATCCTCTGTCAGTGCACGGATGAGGGTGTTCTTGTTTATTGGAGGGCATTGGCGATCAGCAAGACTCCTCTCCAAAGCATCCCACACATTTTCAGTGGGATTCAGATCTGGAAAACGTGCTGGCCATACGAGTCGTTGCATATCTTTGCTCTCAAGACACTCCTGGACAGCGACTGTTCGATGACATGTTGCGTTGGCGTCCATGAAAATGAATCTATCACCGACAGTACCACGGAACATGCGAACATGAGTAGCAGAAAATCATTAATGTATCGTTGGCCAGCCGTAGTCCCAGTTGGAAGCACATAGATGGACGTACGGCCATTGATCATGATGCCAGCCCATACCATGACACTACATGTCGGATATCGGTCCTTTTCCTGTATGTTTGCTGGACAATATGCAGTACCACTATCACACCAGATCAGTTGTCGTCGACAATCAGACGACAGACTGTATCTACTCTCATCTGAGAAGAGGACAGCAGACCAGTCGTTATCAGTTCAATTGCGATGTTGATGGTACCATTGCAAACGGGCGGTACGGTGACGTCTGGACAATGGGATGCACACAACAGGACGGCGAGCGTATAGTCCTCCTTCATGCAAACGTCTGGTAACAGTTTTTCGGGAGATCCGCTTGCTAGTAGCAGCCATAAACTGATTTGCTACCTCACTAGCTGTGCTGCGCCGGTGTCTTTTTGTTGATAGCACTATGTACCGATCTTCTGCAGGTGTCGTACTGCAAACACGACCTACCCCGTGACGTTTGCTACACTCTCCATTTGTTTGAAATGATTTCCAAAGCTTTGAAACAACACTGTGGCTGACGTCGAACTCCCTGGCAACATCTGTTACTTTTCGCCCTTCTTCAATCTTGCCAATAACACGGCCACGCGTAAAATCATCAAGGTGATGTCGGGAAGACATACTGAAAATTGCAAGTTCGTCAATTGATTCTTTCCCTTTCAACTTTGCGTTTGAACAACAACGGTCAATACGCGTCAAATCCTTTATATCTCTTATCAGCGCTATGACGTCACGAACAAGTTCGGCAATCCAAAATTTGCATACGCACAACACGTCTTACTGTATCCCGCACTTATGCTAATTTCCACATTTTCCTGCCTTCCATTTTATGGTTGCTATCGTTGCTATTGTCATCCGTCCTTAGGAATTGTCCGGCAGTGTATCAACCAACAAACAAATTTTTATTTTTTACTTTTAACTTCTAATATTTCCTTTCCAGTCCGCTATAAGTCATGGTTCGAAAAATCCTGGTGACACGGCACCATTTAATGCAGAGGGGGGTTTGATTGCCCCGCGTCATTATTAGTAATAAGGGTAATCACTCGAATCTCAAAAACTATGTTTTCCCAGTATTAGAGAAAACACAGGCTCGCTATTCGAGGATGGGCGTTGTGTTTCACCCAGCCGACGTTCCGTGTATCGGGGTCCGCTGAGTGCCGCAATGTTTTAAAGTAATCGTCTAGCTTTTCATTTCTTTTTGAATAATTCGTTAACTTACAAATTTTGATTTGTTTACTAGCACTGATGCGTAAGTTACTCAGTATTGCACTGGAGGATTTTTCTGAACATTCATCCCAAATCATTTATTCACACATCCAACACTCAATCGTTATTAACCCTTTTTTTTTACTTTACAAAATTGTACACTCAAATGAAATGTAGCCGACTCATAATAACGGGAAAATAAAATATGTTTATTTTGCCTGATGAAGGCTTGAAATCTAGTAAAATATACACTCATTCATATGAAAATGTTTGAAGACCCTTTTAGCAAAATTATTTATTTAAAGGTTAACTTTAATTTCTTATTTTCATTTAATATAATTCTGAAATATTTCGAAACATAATTTACTAAAAATGATTCCCTATACTACACAATTTCCTGCTCTGATCAATGGTATTTACTTTACTCAACCATTTCATTATTCTTCTATTTCTGCCCTACTTTTCTCAGCATTAGTTTAGAGCTGGTTTTACTTTCAACCTTAACTTAGTCTACTATGCTCTTCTTAAATTTTCGGTTCAACATACTAATTATGTAAACAAGAGGAAACTTTAATGTCGGATTATCCTACCTTCTATCCCACGATGAGGGCTGGAATATCATTCTAGCGAAGTTTTTATGCTATCTCCTCTCTTCCTGAAGTATTCATGCCGACTCTGACTTCTGTCATCCTTCTTTCGAAGTATTCATGCCGACTCTGACTTCTGTCATCCTTCTTTCGAAGTATTCATGCCGACTCTGACTTCTGTCATCCTTCTTTCGAAGTATTCATGCCGACTGATATATTTCTCTCGCTCCTCTTCCTGTCCTACCAAAAATTTGTTCTTCCCGGATCCTCCTACCAATTTACAGATTGGTCAAACAATTATCATTTCCCGATCTGATTTGCTCTGGGTTTCCCGCCATTTCTCTAACTTGCCATCCTTCGCCCCGTCCAAAATCTGTGTCCGCCCTCAAATTCTAGGAACTTCGTTGCCTACGGATCTCTGAGGTCGTAAATCTTACTATCATAAAACTGCTATAGTATTCCTTGGCCTGGCGTCAAGCTATTCTTTTCTTCCAGACCTGGTGCATCAAATCTCAAGACGACTGGCGCCGAGCTCCAATAAAATGTCTACCCGCTATTTCTCTGATTTGAATTACTATGTCTTACCCAATATTGCTGGCTCGTAGCAGTTAGGGAAAGGATGCCCCGCGGTCCCATGCCACAGCAAGCGGACTGCTGGAAACCCTTCGACTCTGAGAGAAAGAGAGAGAGGGTGGGGTGGGGGTGAAGGGGAAGAGCGGTACTTTCCTGACCTTCCTAGGCGCGAACCCACGGAAGAAAAGCTAAGGGGAAAATTAAATTGTGAAATGCAGAGCGTCTGAAGAGCGTGAAGTTTATAAAATCCTTATTTTAATAATTCTTACACCAGCTCCCCAAAATCTCTCCCATTCATTTGATTATTTTTTTTTTTCCATTTCTTTTCCGCTTTTCCGATTACTTCTCAATTTCCAATACAGTGAAAAGGTGCGCACTCGCTCCCGAGTGATGCAACAAGAGCACATGCCAGTGTAGTATTGTGGATAGCACTAGGAGCTCCGGAGCCGAGAGTTGCGGGGTTCGAATCCTGCCCATGGCATAAAAATTTGTGCCTGCCCTATAGGACGCACATGAGATAAAGGTAGATAGCAGTGAGAGCACATGCCAGTGTAGAATTGTGGATAGCACTAGGAGCTCCGGAGCCGAGAGTTGCGGGGTTCGAATCCTGCCCATGGCATAAAAATTTGTGCCTGCCCTATAGGACGCACATGAGATAAAGGTAGATAGCAGTGAGAGCACATGCCAGTGTAGTATTGTGGATAGCACTAAGAGCTCCGGAGCCGAGAGTTGCGGGGTTCGAATCCTGCCCATGGCATAAAAATTTGTGCCTGCCCTATAGGACGCACATGAGATAAAGGTAGATAGCAGTGAGAGCACATGCCAGTGTAGTATTGTGGATAGCACTAGGAGCTCCGGAGCCGAGAGTTGCGGGGTTCGAATCCTGCCCATGGCATAAAAATTTGTGCCTGCCCTATAGGACGCACATGAGATAAAGGTAGATAGCAGTGAGAGCACATGCCAGTGTAGTATTGTGGATAGCACTAAGAGCTCCGGAGCCGAGAGTTGCGGGGTTCGAATCCTGCCCATGGCATAAAAATTTGTGCCTGCCCTATAGGACGCACATGAGATAAAGGTAGATAGCAGTGAGAGCACATGCCAGTGTAGTATTGTGGATAGCACTAGGAGCTCCGGAGCCGAGAGTTGCGGGGTTCGAATCCTGCCCATGGCATAAAAATTTGTGCCTGCCCTATAGGACGCACATGAGATAAAGGTAGATAGCAGTGAGAGCACATGCCAGTGTAGTATTGTGGATAGCACTAAGAGCTCCGGAGCCGAGAGTTGCGGGGTTCGAATCCTGCCCATGGCATAAAAATTTGTGCCTGCCCTATAGGACGCACATGAGATAAAGGTAGATAGCAGTGAGAGCACATGCCAGTGTAGTATTGTGGATAGCACTAGGACCTCCGGAGCCGAGAGTTGCGGGGTTCGAATCCTGCCCATGGCATAAAAATTTGTGCCTGCCCTATAGGACGCACATGAGATAAAGGTAGATAGCAGTGAGAGCACATGCCAGTGTAGTATTGTGGATAGCACTAGGAGCTCCGGAGCCGAGAGTTGCGGGGTTCGAATCCTGCCCATGGCATAAAAATTTGTGCCTGCCCTATAGGACGCACATGAGATAAAGGTAGATAGCAGTGAGAGCACATGCCAGTGTAGAATGGTGGATAGCACTAGGAGTTCCGGAGCCGAGAGTTGCGGGGTTCGAATCCTGCCCATGGCATAAAAATTTGTGCCTGCCCTATAGGACGCACATGAGATAAAGGTAGATAGCAGTGAGAGCACATGCCAGTGTAGAATTGTGGATAGCACTAGGAGCTCCGGAGCCGAGAGTTGCGGGGTTCGAATCCTGCCCCTGGCATAAAAATTTGTGCCTGCCCCATAGGACGCACATGAGATAAAGGCAGATAGCAGTGAGAGCACATGCCAGTTTAGAATAGCGGATAGCACTCAGAGCTACGGAGTTGTGGGTTCGAATCCCACCCCTGGCATAAAAATTTGTGCCTGCCCTATAGGACGCACATGAGATAAAGGCAGATAGCAGTGAGAGCACATGCCAGTTTAGTATAGTGGATAGCACTCGGAGCTACGGAGTTGTGGGTTCGAATCCCGCCCCTGGTATAAAAATTTGTGCCTGCCCTATAGGACGCACATGAGATAAAGGCAGATAGCAGTGAGAGCACATGCCAGTTTAGAATAGCGGATAGCACTCGGAGCTACGGAGTTGTGGGTTCGAATCCCACCCCTGGCATAAAAATTTGTGCCTGCCCTATAGGACGCACATGAGATAAAGGCAGATAGCAGTGAGAGCACATGCCAGTTTAGTATAGTGGATAGCACTCGGAGCTACGGAGTTGTGGGTTCGAATCCCGCCCCTGGCATAAAAATTTGTGCCTGCCCTATAGGACGCACATGAGATAAAGGCAGATAGTAGTGAGAGCACATGCCAGTTTAGTGTAGTTGATAGCACTCGGAGCTCCGGAGCCGAGAGTTGTGGGTTCAAATCCATCCCCTGGCATAGAAATGTGTGCCTGCCCTATAGGACGCACATGAGATAAAGGCACATAGCAGTGAGAGCACATGCCAGTTTAGTATAGTGGATAGTACTCGGAGCTACGGAGTTGTGGGTTCGAATCCCGCCCCTGGCATAAAAATGTGTGCCTGCCCTATAGGACGCACATGAGATAAAGGCTGATAGCAGTGAGAGCCCATGCCAGTGTAGTATAGTGGATAGCACTCGGAGCTCCGGAGCCGAGAGTTGTAGGTTTGAATCCCGCCCCTGGCATAAAAATATGTGCCTGCCCTATAGGACGCACATGAGATAAAGGCAGATAGCAGTGAGAGCACATGCCAGTGTAGTATAGTGGATAGCATTCGGAGCTCCGGAGCCGAGAGTTGTAGGTTCGAATCCCGCCCCTGGCATAAAAATATGTGCCTGCCCTATGGGACGCACATGAGATAAAGGCAGATAGCAATGAGAGCACATGCCAGTGTAGTATAGTGGATAGCACTCGGAGCTCCAGAGCCGAGAGTTGTAGGTTCGAATCCCGCCCCTGGCATAAAAATGTGTGCCTGCCCTATAGGACGCACATGAGATAAAGGCAGATAGCAGTGAGAGCACATGTTAATGTAGTATAACAGATAGCACTCGGAGCTCCGGAGCCGAGAGTTGCAGGTTCGAATCCTGCCCATGGCATAAAAATCACGAAGAAAATTATTTTCTGATGGCTCTACTGGACTTATGGTGAAGTCATAACCAGTAGAGCCATTCGTGAGAGAGCAGCTGCGAATGCAATGCAAGTCTGTGTGTGAGTTTTAAAGTACAAATGAGTGATAGAAATTGAGAGCAGCGCATTAATATCAAATTCTGTATAGAGATCAATGAAAGTGCTACTGAAGCGTTAGAGCTATTGAAAGTGGCGTATGGTGACTATGCTATGAAAATGTCATGGCCGCCCCGCTGGCGCAGTGGTCTAAGCAATGGCCTCTGATCATTCGTCCGAAAGGGGTCCGGGTTCGAATCCCGGTGAAGCATGGGTGTTGTGCTTGTCTTACGGCACTAGCTCACTCCCTTCCCTGGAACCAGTGACCCTAAATTAGGGATGGGCGACTGCTCATAGCGCATTGAGTTGCTCAGGGTAGTCGTTAATGATCCAAACAAAAAAAAAAAAAAGAATACGGCGGATGTGGAAAACCCTCGAAGTGTAGGTGTTGTAAGGTTGCAACCGTTGTACGGCCAATATGGGACCGGGCGTTGTCATGTTGAAACAAGGCAACAGAAGTCCACGTCGTTTGGATTTGATGGCATGTCGAAGATGATTTATGATAAGATCTGCATACGTGTCACTGGTTACTGAGCTCTCCCTGAGCATACATTGATCCAAAATTCCGTCTCGTTAATCCCAAAAGAGAGTCAGCATAATCTTCCCTGCACTTGGCTGTGTACGGAACTTTTTCAGTTTCGGTGAGGAGGGATGGCGCCATTTCTTGCTCGTTCCTTTGGTTTCCGACTGGTAACAGTGAACCCAGGTTTCATCTCTAGTAACAACTTTCTGTGGGAAGCCATTACCTTATGCTTCAATGCGCTGCAAAAGTTATTGACAGTCTTTATTTCAATTCTGCAGTCAGCTGGCGTGGCACCCACCATGCACACACTTTTTTGAACTGGAGCACACCATGGATGATGTGGTGCGCTGAACCATGACTGATGTTCAAAAACGCTGCTATTTCATCCACCGTCACTCGGTGATTTCCTATCACAATTTTTTTTTATTAGAGGTCTGACGACCACCATAAGCAACTCAGTTGGCTATATGTCATCTCCCGTCCCTAAATTAGGGCTACTGGTTCCAGGGACGGGAAAAGCCCAGCGCCGTAGGACAAATACACTGCTGGCCACCCAAAATGCAACACCAAGAAGGAAGCATCCGATTGTCTGAAATTCGCAGCATGCGTCGCCCGCGAGAGGACATGCAAACGATTAGCATTACAGGGCATATCCAAATCTTGTGCGCCCGGCACGCCACCGAGAAGCACTATAAGAAGGGTGCACAGAAGGCGGGGTGTAAGTAGTGGAAGTGTGTTGTGCTGCCGGACCTGTGCGTGGAAGCTTCCTGATGCCTCGACACAGAATACGGCAGTCATTCCAGCACGTTTCGGAATTCGACAAAGGACGAATAGTGGCTTATCACGACAGCGGTTTATCGTACCGAGATATCGGCGCCCGTGTGGGTCGACATCCAGCTACAGTGAAGCGAGTATGGATTCGGTGGGTGCAGAAGGGACTAACGGACCGACGGACCGACGTGAGCTATTGCCGCAGCCGCGGCACACCATCGAACGAGAGGACCGGCATGTTGTGAGGCGGGCTTTGACGGCTCGCACCGCCACATCACGAACGTTAGCGCAGGAATTAGGATGTTTTGCGCAACAACCTGTGTCAGCATGTACTGTTTGACGTCGTCAGCAGGAGTGGGGACTTGTCGCACGGCGCCCATTGCTCCGATTACTATTGACGTTACACCACCGGCGAGTGCGGCGGCAGTGGGCCGTTGAACGCCGCACCTGGACTATGGAAGGGCACGACATTGTCTTCTTCGACGAATCCCGCTTCCGACTACAACACCACGATGGTCGGATCCGCGTGTGGTGGCACCGCGGTGAGAGACTGTATGACGCCTGCATTATGCATCGCTATACCGGTCGGTCGCCTGGCGTTATGGTTTGGGGCGCAATCGGATATGACACCTGCACCTCTCTGGTACGCATCACCGGTACACTCAACAGCCACCGCTACATCTCTGACGTTTTGGAGCCTATAGTCCTCCCTAACCTGCAGCCACGTTTCAACAGGACAATGCGCGCCCGCACGTGGCACGCATCGTTCAACAATTCTTCACGGCCCACCACGTGTTACTGCTGCCGTGGCCCGCCTGCTCTCCCGATATGTTGCCCACCGAACACGTCTGGTCGCTGATCGGCAACCGAGTGGCCCGGCAAGCACCAATCGCGGCTACGCCTGATGAACTATGGCAACGTGTGGAAGCAGCCTGGGCCGACATACCCCAAGCCCACATCCTAAGCCTCTTTCGTTCGATAGCGCAGTGGACTAAGCGCTGGCTTCTGACCAATCGTCAGAGGTGGGGTCCAGGTTCGAATCCCTGAGAAGCATGGATGTTGTGTTTGTTCTATGGTCCTGGCTCTCTCCCTTTCCTGGAACCAGTAGCCCCAAATTAAGGTTGGCGACTGCTTATAACTCTAAGAGTTGTTCAACGGTGGTCCTTATACCCCGAAAGGAAAAATAAATGTATTACTAAATTCGCGAAAGTAATGAGCCGTTCGGAAAGAAAATTAAACGGAAAAGTAACAATTTTTTTTTTCAAATATGAAACTCAAAAGGAAAGTTAAATTAAAGATATACGTCACACCTGTTGATCACCGATTGAGTTATCTCTGGGATGTCGTGGCACATGATATGCAAGTTCCGAAAACCTCATGAGTAAAAAGAACATCAAAGAGATTTTCTTATTGGCTCAGCTTGCTGTGGATTTTCAGTTTCCTATCTCTTTTATGAAGTTTTTGGATCATTACTAGCCAAAGTGATAAATCAACTTGCTGAACTCTAGTGGATGATATCTAGTTTTTACCTATTGGTTTTTATACAGCCAAAAGATGATGCCGTACTGATAAATAATGGCAGCTTACATATGTTGTTGCATCATACCGGAGCTCAAAGTTCTTTATTTATTTTCAGTTCCACTTCATCATTATCAACACCAATTATCAATCCACTGCTGAATGAAAGTCTCCCTAAGTATCTTGTACAGCTTTTTAACTTGAGACAGTCCTCTCCATGCCACTCCAGCATGCTTTCGAAGTTCATTCAGCCATCATCCACTTGGATTTCTTCTGTGTCCTTTCCTGTCTCTTGGAATCCAATCTATTACATTTCAGTTGTCCAAAGGTGGTCATTCCTTTCATCAATATGTCCAGCTCATTTCTGTTTGGGGATTTTTTACCGTTATCATGGTATCACGAGTTCCTCTTCCTGTTCTTCCTGGTTATGACAAGCATGCACCTCTCCATGCGTCTTTCAGTAGTTTGCAGTCTCTAGATGTCTTTAGTTAAGGCTCATGTCTCTGATCTATTAATAACAAGTTAGTAAAATCATGCAATGCATTGATTATGTTACGTTTTCCAACATACCAGAAATCATTACTCAAGTTATTACTCAAGTTATGAGGATAATGGCTGTAGAATAAATCTCGCTCTTATGTCCTGACCTTTGATCCCATTTCTCCAATTTTTAATAGGGTTCGTCCCCAGGTGGTCTCCCACCACATACTAAACTTCCGTCGAAATCAAACCATTTTTATGCAAGTTATGACGCATAAAGGCAATGGAATGTATCCCGCTCCTATGTCTTGACCTTTCACCCCATTTCGCCCATTTTCAATAGGGTTCGTCACCAGGTGGTATCCTAGTACACACTAAAATTTCATCGAAATCGAACCATTTTTATGCAAGTTATGACGCATAAGGGCAATGGAATAAATTCCGCTCCTATGTCTTGGCCTTTGACCCGATTTCGCCCATTTTCAATAGGGTCGTCCCCAGGTTGTCCTCTACCACATCACTAAAATTTCATCGAAATCGAACCATTTTTATGCAAGTTATGACGCATAAGGTCAATGGAATGGACTCCGCTCCTATGTCCTGACCTTTGACCCCATTTCGCCCATTTTCTATAGAGTCGTCCCCAGGTAGTCTACCACATACTAAAATTTCATCGAAATCGAACCATTTTTACGCGAGGCGATTCTTCAACCTACGGTTGGAAAGCGCAAAGAGTAAAAAGGTATATTGATTAAACACTTTTCTTTTAAGACAATAGTAAGTTGCTCTTGGAAATTTCCCTGTCTTTTCCAAATGATCTTCGATCAAGTTTTATATGCCTATTCAGTTCTTCGTCGATGTGGCTTTCACCTGATACCTGTTGTCCAAGGTAAATGCACGCATCGATTACTTCTGGATTTACGCAACCAATCGTTATACGTATATTTTTGTTTTGTTTTAAAAGCATGGTACGTCGTATATCGATTTTGTTTTCTATAGTTCATTATTAATCCCATTTCTTGTCAGCAAGTTCCTGGATCATACTGTGCAGATGAGAGGGGGCACTACAAAAATGACCACGTCATCAGAAAAACAAAGGTGGGTTAATAATCTCCATCAATTTTTATCTTTTCAGTTCCACTTATATAAAGCTAAAAAAGTGAATTTCTTAATGCAGTAGATATCGGTTAATTGGCAGGTTACACTATATAGTGGTGCTACAGTAGCTGCACCACTATTTGAGAAAAGGAGGTGCAAACAAAACCTAACAACATGGTGCAACTTTGCACCATAATGTGCTGCAACCTTGTACCACAACGTAATTCAAAAATTGCACCATGTTGTTAGTTTTTTTTTCGCAATACACGATGGGGTATCTTTTTTCAGAAAGTGATGCATCTGATCTAGCACCACTTTTTGGTGCAACCTACCACAAAATTTGAAACATTGTATTTAGCTTTATCCCAAAGAGATAATTTGGGATGTTCTTCAAGAATTGGCCCAAATAAAACAGCTACCCCGATTAACCAGAATCTACTGTGTTTAGTTCTAGGCTATTTTCGTTTCACCGTCGAAACTTTCAGCGAAAAGTTTCGTGCAAAATACGGTGGAAAATGGAAAAATTAAGGAAGTAGAGAGATTTTATCTCCTAACAAAATTTTCAAAAAGTCTGCATATTTTCCGATTTGATTCGGTAGGCAGGTGAAGCTTATTTCGTTTTTCAGACAATGTTAACTTCTTTTTTTTTTTTTTTTTTTTTTTTGCTTGTGATACCGCAGAAACAGAAATGCTCTTCTTCATTGGATTGTGTAACAGAACCATGAGAGCGAAATGACGCCCGCTGTAAGACTTCATTTTTATTTCCTTTTGTTTTTACTTTCATTTTGCTTAATTATGGAACAGATTTTAACTGCGTAAGATCTAAATGCACACATCACTTCTGCGGACAATAAAAGTGCGTTTCGTCGCATTGAATGTTCTTTAAGATTCAGAAGAAAGTATAAAAAAACAAACTTGTGTTTAAATGCTGCAGCATTTCTCCTTCAAGGTAAAAAAAAAGAAAAAAAGTAAACTTCGGACAAACATAACACGCTGAAGATTTGTCGGAACAAACATCGCTGATATATATATATATATATATATATTTCTCTTCCTGGCTTAGAAAAGGAGCGGCATTCCGAGTTGACCTTGCCTTGACCCCAGCGCTCGATGTATGGAACAAGGTCCCACATAGCACCTTCGTCTCCCCATCTTGTACTCCATCACCTCAAACTGTAGCAACCGGTTGCTACTGCAGGTGGGAAGCCAGCGATTTCCTTGAATGAACGAAACACCTGATGTCGAAACAATGTTATAGTATTTCAAGAAGTTTCTCTCCGCTGCCCGAAATACACAATATGTTAAAAGCACAGGAAATTTTTTTAGGCTATGTGTGAATGGAATCTCAGTTGCAACTGTCTAGACGATATTCTGTAAGGTGGAACCTCGGTTATACAATTCTCAGTTATACGTTTTCCACTTTTATACGTAACTAGCTTTACTACCCGACTTTGCCCGGGATTTAGGCTCATTAAATTCCATATTCCCTTATATGTCCCTGAAAAAATCGGAAAAAAAATTAATGCTTGCAAGAAAGAAAAAAAGCTGATTTCACAAATTCGGTCATTACAAATTATTTATTCATAGTGTGATTATTTCAGCACTTGCTGTACACAACATTTTTTGTTTCTCCTTCGTCGGCGACAATATATAATTTTGTTGGATCCTTTGCTCTTGACATTCCGACATACAGCTGTAGAATCAAACGGACTGAAAGCGTTACGAATTATTTAACACGCGTCCAGGAGACACAGCATTTAGAACACTGACTGAACAAAATTCGTTAACAATTTGTTATCGACGATCAAATGCGTCACGTGCTTCAGTTTCAGACGTCTTTGAGGGGCAAATCTCTGGGATAAAAAAATTAAAAACGTATCTTTGCGAATATTTTATGAAACTGGCTCAAAATTTTAACGAACACCATAAATCGTTAATAGGAACATGACCTCCAAATTTTGCTTGAATCGGTAAATAACTTTTTAAATTAGCCGTCAAAATTTTATTAACCGTTTCTGCGTATATATTTCTGTTTACCGATGAATTAAATATTTCATGCCTATTTTAAAAAGTTTTGACCGGATTCCGGTGAAAATTTGAGGAACTCCTCTTATTACCAATTCATGGTGTTAATAAAAATTTCAGCCCGTTTCGTCAAGATTTCGTAAAGTTCGTTTTTGCATTTTTTTATGCACAGTTCTCAAAGAATAGAAACACTTGTGGATGTGCCGCGGCGATGAATGCAGTCACGTGCTTTCATATTTGGAACAGGATAACGATGATGACGTAGCAAACGATGATTAGCTTATTAATTCATAACTAGCGAACGGAACAACGTACAGATCTTAAAACAGTTGCGTAGACTTAGAAATTCCAGTATTAAAGCTATGCTATTTTCACGGTTCCACAGTTCGGCGTTCGAAAGTTTTTGCTGCTTCAGACAAACAGGCGTTTTGTGTTTTATATATAAGATTCTGCGTTAGTCCCGATATTTTACAGCAGTTACCATCGCTTTTTGAACTCTGTTATACGTGATTCATTTATCCGCTGTTTGGGATTATAGTTGAAATTTAAATTTCAGATTATAAGAAAGAAAGTACATGGTTCTTTAATTATTTCATACGTAAACCGGTATATTACAACTTTGAAAGAATCGAGACAGCGTTGCTGTGTTCCTTCCTGGTGGCAGCCAAAGTTGAACTTTGATCCCAGAATCAGCGAAGAGTATATTGTTTGCTTTCAGTTTGGATGAACAATTGGTTTCGCATTTCATGACTCACACACATTTGCGATATTTAAAAATTACTAAATCTCAGCGACGTAACTTTGCGACCACTATTTCGTATTGTAGAATGGAACCCAATACTCAACATTAGGGTTTCAAATGGATGCACCCAGGATTGCCAGCAGCAGTGTTCGAAATTGAAATTTTGAAGAGCCGGTATGCTCATCTTTAGCTAAAAATCCCCGGAAAAAATACCTCTCCAAAACTGAAGAAGTATATAAAAAATTTCCCGGAAGGAAAAATTCCTTTGTTTGAAAAAGTAATTGACAGTTCCGTGGAATACTATTGCGCCACAAGCCAGAAGCGATGGCGGTCGATTAGAGTTGGTTGGTTGGTGGACCCCAGCGGGCACTGAATTTAGGAAAAAATATCCAAGGAAAAAAGATCCACGGAGAAAGATCCAGGAAAAAAAAAGCCATGGAAAAAAAAATCTACGGAAAAAAAAAACAAGGGAAAAAAATCCAGAGAAATAAAATCCAACTCCAACGAAACAGTTATACATTTATTACATGATTGACAGAGGGCCGGATTAAGTGGGGGGGGACTACAGGGGCTACAGCTTGGGGTCCACCATGACCAAAGGATTCAGAATGCATGTCTGGGCAAATAAAAGACAGAGAAAGAGAGGTTTATAAAATAGTTTTGCTTTTGCCTCTTATGATTTCCACTTGGTAAGAAACAGAGGCTGGAAGACTAACAGATTTCAAGACACTGACTCATCAAGGGTAAAGGTTTCATGTTGCTGTGTACAGCGAGGTCGGTGAGACAGTTTAATAATTTTCACTATTATCCACCCACACCTCCCAGTTTGCACTTGGAACCATTAATGGGTGAAATTCATAGTGACTTCACATTTCATAATTAAACATGCGCTAAGAAAAGCATACAATGCAAAATCATTAGGAAATCCAAGACAAAATCCAGGAATCTAAAGCATTTAACACATGCTCTTATTAGAACGACGAAAAATATAGCGACTTATATTAATGCTCTGCAGATAATTTGTTAGTTTGAAGAATACACTACGTATTAATTATCACAGCATATTGTTACAGATTCGTGTTTTAACTACCATCATAAAGATTCCCCGTTATAAGTTCTGTGTGGGCCCACCCAAATGTCTTAGCCTAGGAGCCCACTAAGGCCTTAATCTGGCCCTGGATTGACATATTAATTCTTCTTCTTACATATTTAATCCATGTTACTAGAATATTCTTTGCTGCATTTCCTCGTGCACATCGGGTTTATTTTTTTCCCATCAATAAGGTACACTCCAATGTAGATTTATCGGTACCTACTTCTGAGAGCCTATGCTTAAATCTGAGAATTCATAATTTGCAAGGCTTATTTAATTTTTAATGCAAGTATTTAAACTACGTCTTATAGCAACACGCTCGTGTGCTAACTTCATCGCGCCATTGAAAGCAAGAGCTTAGCTCATGAAAGCACTGAAAAAAGATGAGGAAAGGAAATCTAAGGAAAAAAAAAATCCAGGGAAAAAAACAACAGAAAGCCAGGAAAAAAATCCAGTGAAAATTTTTATACGACCCTCTAAGCTTCCTACATGGAAGTGACCCAAAGAAATCAGAAATGCAATTTTTATACGACCCCTAAATTTCCTACAAGGTCACTCAACATGGAAGTAGGCACAAGAAAATCAAAAATTAAATTTTGGGACGGCTTCCTAAATTTCCTACAAGGTTAACCAACGTGGAAGCGGACACAAGAAAATAAAAAAATGTATACAATTTTTATACGGCACCCCTAGTTGCTCGAACCTCCATGGAATCAAATTATGGTGTCCTCATAATCTTTGAGAAGTGAACCCCTTTTTTATTTTTGTAGGTCATACCACTTTTCCACTGTCGTTATTTGTAATATAAGGGTAGACAAAGTGTGGTTACGAAAAAATATGAACTTCATAGAAACTTATAATATAAAAAGGGGTTTGGATATGTAAATTAACATGGACTAAGATCCACGAAAAGAGTCAGGAAATTTTCATATGACACTCTAATTTTCCTACTGGTTAGCCAACATAAAAGTAACCATTGGATTCGATTTCCACGGAATTTTTTCCCTTCACTTTTCTTCCCTTTGGCTTTTTTTTTTCCTGGATAATTTTTCCGTTGGATTTTTTCCCCTGGCTTTTTCTTTTTCCGTGAATCTTTCTTCCTTGGATTTTTTCCCCTGAAACCGCGGGCTATTGTGTATGGAATGACTGCTGGGAAGCAGCCATACCAATGATCGCAACTGCGTAGCGTTCTTCCCTTAGCTGTATGTCACACTTTATGGCATTTAAAAGGCGAACGACTAGTTATTTTTTTTTTCCAATTTTTAATTCGAGGGAGCACGTACCTCCCTTGGCTGTATGTCGCACTTTATGGCATTTAAAAGGCGAACGACTAGTTATTTTTTTTTCCAATTTTTAATTTGAGGGAGCACGTACCTCCCTTGGCTGTATGTCGCACTTTATGGCATTTAAAAGGCGAACGACTAGTTATTTTTTTTTTCCAATTTTTAATTTGAGGGAGCGCGTACCTCCCTTGGCTGTATGTCACACTTTATGGCATTTAAAAGGTGAACGACTAGTTATTTTTTTTTTCCAATTTTTAATTTGAGGGAGCACGTACCTCCCTTGGCTGTATGTCACACTTTATGGCATTTAAAAAGGCGAACGACTAGTTATTTTTTTTTTCCAATTTTTAATTTGAGGGAGCACGTACCTCCCTTGGCTGTATGTCGCACTTTATGGCATTTAAAAGGCGAACGACTAGTTATTTTTTTTCCAATTTTTAATTTGAGGGAGCGCGTACCTCCCTTGGCTGTATGTCACACTTTATGGCATTTAAAAGGTGAACGACTAGTTATTTTTTTTTCCAATTTTTAATTTGAGGGAGCACGTACCTCCCTTGGCTGTATGTCGCACTTTATGGCATTTAAAAGGCGAACGACTAGTTATTTTTTTTTCCAATTTTTAATTTGAGGGAGCGCGTACCTCCCTTGGCTGTATGTCACACTTTATGGCATTTAAAAGGTGAACGACTAGTTATTTTTTTTTTCCAATTTTTAATTTGAGGGAGCACGTACCTCCCTTGGCTGTATGTCACACTTTATGGCATTTAAAAGGCGAACGACTAGTTATTTTTTTTTTCCAATTTTTAATTTGAGGGAGCACGTACCTCCCTTGGCTGTATGTCGCACTTTATGGCATTTAAAAGGCGAACGACTAGTTATTTTTTTTTCCAATTTTTAATTTGAGGGAGCGCGTACCTCCCTTGGCTGTATGTCACACTTTATGGCATTTAAAAGGTGAACGACTAGTTATTTTTTTTTCCAATTTTTAATTTAAGGGAGCACGTACCTCCCTTGGCTGTATGTCGCACTTTATGGCATTTAAAAGGCGAACGACTAGTTATTTTTTTTTCCAATTTTTAATTTGAGGGAGCGCGTACCTCCCTTGGCTGTATGTCACACTTTATGGCATTTAAAAGGTGAACGACTAGTTATTTTTTTTTTCAATTTTTAATTTGAGGGAGCACGTACCTCCCTTGGCTGTATGTCACACTTTATGGCATTCAAAAGGCGAACGACTAGTTATTTTTTTTTCCAATTTTTAATTTAAGGGAGCACGTACCTCCCTTGGCTGTATGTCACACTTTATGGCATTTAAAAGGCGAACGACTAGTTATTTTTAATTTGAGGGAGCACGTACCTCCCTTGGCTGTATGTCACACTTTATGGCATTTAAAAGGCGAACGACTAGTTATTTTTTTTTCCAAATTTTAATTTGAGGGAGCACGTACCTCCCTTGGCTGTATGTCACACTTTATGGCATTTAAAAGGCGAACGACTAGTTATTTTTTTTTCCAATTTTTAATTTGAGGGAGCACGTACCTCCCTTGGCTGTATGTCACACTTTATGGCATTTAAAAGGCGAACGACTAGTTATTTTTAATTTGAGGGAGCACGTACCTCCCTTGGCTGTATGTCACACTTTATGGCATTTAAAAGGCGAACGACTAGTTATTTTTTTTTTCCAATTTTTAATTTGAGGGAGCACGTACCTCCCTTGGCTGTATGTCACACTTTATGGCATTTAAAAGGCGAACGACTAGTTATTTTTTTTTTCCAATTTTTAATTTGAGGGAGCACGTACCTCCCTTGGCTGTATGTCACACTTTATGGCATTTAAAAGGCGAACGACTAGTTATTTTTTTCCCAATTTTTAATTTGAGGAAGCGCGTACCTCCCTTGGCTGTATGTCACACTTTATGGCATTTAAAAGGCGAACGACTAGTTATTTTTTTTTCCAATTTTTAATTTGAGGGAGCACGTACCTCCCTTGGCTGTATGTCGCACTTTATGGCATTTAAAAGGCGAACGACTAGTTATTTTTTTTTCCAATTTTTAATTTGAGGGAGCGCGTACCTCCCTTGGCTGTATGTCACACTTTATGGCATTTAAAAGGTGAACGACTAGTTATTTTTTTTTCCAATTTTTAATTTGAGGGAGCACGTACCTCCCTTGGCTGTATGTCACACTTTATGGCATTTAAAAGGCGAACGACTAGTTATTTTTTTTTTCCAATTTTTAATTTGAGGGAGCACGTACCTCCCTTGGCTGTATGTCGCACTTTATGGCATTTAAAAGGCGAACGACTAGTTATTTTTTTTTCCAATTTTTAATTTGAGGGAGCGCGTACCTCCCTTGGCTGTATGTCACACTTTATGGCATTTAAAAGGTGAACGACTAGTTATTTTTTTTTCCAATTTTTAATTTGAGGGAGCACGTACCTCCCTTGGCTGTATGTCGCACTTTATGGCATTTAAAAGGCGAACGACTAGTTATTTTTTTTTCCAATTTTTAATTTGAGGGAGCGCGTACCTCCCTTGGCTGTATGTCACACTTTATGGCATTTAAAAGGTGAACGACTAGTTATTTTTTTTTCCAATTTTTAATTTGAGGGAGCACGTACCTCCCTTGGCTGTATGTCACACTTTATGGCATTTAAAAGGCGAACGACTAGTTATTTTTTTCCCAATTTTTAATTTGAGGAAGCGCGTACCTCCCTTGGCTGTATGTCACACTTTATGGCATTTAAAAGGCGAACGACTAGTTATTTTTTTTTTCCAATTTTTTAATTTGAGGGAGCACGTACCTCCCTTGGCTGTATGTCGCACTTTATGGCATTTAAAAGGCGAACGACTAGTTATTTTTTTTCCAATTTTTAATTTGAATGAGCGCGTACCTCCCTTGGCTGTATGTCACACTTTATGGCATTTAAAAGGTGAACGACTAGTTATTTTTTTTTCCAATTTTTAATTTGAGGGAGCACGTACCTCCCTTGGCTGTATGTCACACTTTATGGCATTTAAAAGGCGAACGACTAGTTATTTTTTTTTTCCAATTTTTAATTTGAGGGAGCACGTACCTCCCTTGGCTGTATGTCGCACTTTATGGCATTTAAAAGGCGAACGACTAGTTATTTTTTTTCCAATTTTTAATTTGAGGGAGCGCGTACCTCCCTTGGCTGTATGTCACACTTTATGGCATTTAAAAGGTGAACGACTAGTTATTTTTTTTTCCAATTTTTAATTTGAGGGAGCACGTACCTCCCTTGGCTGTATGTCGCACTTTATGGCATTTAAAAGGCGAACGACTAGTTATTTTTTTTCCAATTTTTAATTTGAGGGAGCGCGTACCTCCCTTGGCTGTATGTCACACTTTATGGCATTTAAAAGGTGAACGACTAGTTATTTTTTTTTCCAATTTTTAATTTGAGGGAGCACGTACCTCCCTTGGCTGTATGTCACACTTTATGGCATTCAAAAGGCGAACGACTAGTTATTTTTTTTTTCCAATTTTTAATTTGAGGGAGCACGTACCTCCCTTGGCTGTATGTCACACTTTATGGCATTTAAAAGGCGAACGACTAGTTATTTTTTTTTCCAATTTTTAATTTGAGGGAGCGCGTACCTCCCTTGGCTGTATGTCACACTTTATGGCATTTAAAAGGCGAACGACTAGTTATTTTTTTTTCCAATTTTTAATTTGAGGGAGCACGTACCTCCCTTGGCTGTATGTTACACTTTATGGCATTTAAAAGGCGAACGACTAGTTATTATTTTTTCCAATTTTTAATTTGAGGGAGCACGTACCTCCCTTGGCTGTATGTTACACTTTATGGCATTTAAAAGGCGAACGACTAGTTATTATTTTTTCCAATTTGTAATTTGAGGGGGCACGTGCCTCCCTTGGCTGTATGTCACACTTTATGGCATTTAAAAGGCGAACGACTAGTTATTTTTAATTTGAGGGAGCACGTACCTCCCTTGGCTGTATGTCACACTTTATGGCATTTAAAAGGCGAACGACTAGTTATTTTTAATTTGAGGGAGCACGTACCTCCCTTGGCTGTATGTCACACTTTATGGCATTTAAAAGGCGAACGACTAGTTATTTTTTTTTCCAATTTTTAATTTGAGGGAGCACGTACCTCCCTTGGCTGTATGTCACACTTTATGGCATTTAAAAGGCGAACGACTAGTTATTTTTAATTTGAGGGAGCACGTACCTCCCTTGGCTGTATGTCACACTTTATGGCATTTAAAAGGCGAACGACTAGTTATTTTTTTTTTCCAATTTTTAATTTGAGGGAGCACGTACCTCCCTTGGCTGTATGTCACACTTTATGGCATTTAAAAGGCGAACGACTAGTTATTTTTTTTTCCAATTTTTAATTTGAGGGAGCACGTACCTCCCTTGGCTGTATGTCACACTTTATGGCATTTAAAAGGCGAACGACTAGTTATTTTTTTTTCCAATTTTTAATTTGAGGGAGCGCGTACCTCCCTTGGCTGTATGTCACACTTTATGGCATTTAAAAGGTGAACGACTAGTTATTTTTTTTTCCAATTTTTAATTTGAAGGAGCACGTACCTCCCTTGGCTGTATGTCACACTTTATGGCATTTAAAAGGCGAACGACTAGTTATTTTTTTTTCCAATTTTTAATTTGAGGGAGCACGTACCTCCCTTGGCTGTATGTTACACTTTATGGCATTTAAAAGGCGAACGACTAGTTATTATTTTTTCCAATTTTTAATTTGAGGGGGCACGTGCCTCCCTTGGCTGTATGTTACACTTTATGGCATTTAAAAGGCGAACGACTAGTTATTATTTTTTCCAATTTTTAATTTGAGGGGGCAAGTGCCTCCCTTGGCCCCGGACGTGCTACGCATATGAACATGATTTACACTGAATGTTTGAAATTGCATACAATGGATGAGCAATATTAAAAGGAAAAGTTATATTCTTCGCATCAAACTCCGACCTAACATTTTTTCTTTCATTTGAAATTTTCCAAATTAAGCAACTTTGATAAAACCCTATAAAATATTTTGTAATCAAAATTTAATAAAAAAATATTAAAAGATAAGAGCAAATCATATTATAAATTGCTTCTGAAAATTATGAGGGTCTTCTTTCTGGGTTTGTTTTACCTAATCCGCTCAACTGTAAGGTATTTTTTCTCTTTTACTGAGAACTAAATAATTGTCTTTTTCTTCGAGAAAAAAATACGCCAGTCACTGCTGCAAAATTTCAGATGAACAATGCTTACCTCGACGGAAAAATTCCGGAAAAAGAACTTATCCCCAAAATAACGCGTAGAAAACAAATGGCTTAGTTGATGAGAAACAGAATTATTTGCACACAAAGCAGAGAAGGTCTTGCAGGATCCGGACATCCCATAAGAATGTTCTTGATCTTCATTCCTCAGATGAAGGAAACAATTGATGATCTCTTAAAACTCATCACTCCGACTACGGCTAAAAAAAAAAAATATATCCTTTCTGCGCATGGTTTTATAAAGTTAATATTTTCGTTATGATCAGTTATTTTTCTGTACGCCTTATTTCCAGTTTTCGCAACGATCATTTTTTTTTTTTTTTTTTTTTGTACTTTTACGGTCTCACGATGATTATTCTTACTCATTCAAAAGATTAATTTTTTTTCACCTGCGTACACATCAGTCTTTATCTGTGCCAATGTTCATTTAAAAAATTACATACATTCCAGAGTTGGCAACGGATCAAAAATTTCGGACCCGGACGTCCCATAACTGGACCCAACCCGACCCGATCCGGACCCGTAACTGACGCGGACAAATCTGCTTTGAACTATAAATTCGAAATTCAATTTATATACATATATACATATAAACGTAATATATATATTCATCCCAATAACTGCTTGATATTTAATAACTGAAATCCTCTTTTAATAGTAAAATTTGGTTACTTGCTAAATTTTAGTGCCATTTTTAGTGCCACTATTTTTCGTAATCCAGAAGTAATGGCTGACTATCACCGTGACCATGGAATATACACTATCTACCAACAAGTAATTGGACACCCCTGCAATCGACGATATCTGCGGTCCTGATACACGTCACGCCCGCCGCCGTTAAATATCGTGTGGGAAACAACAACGCAACCAGTCGCATGTAAGATGCCACGCAGTTCGGAGCTCTCTGATTTCGAGAAAGGTGTAATCGTCGGGTATCACAGAAATGGCCGATCCATACATGACATATCCAGCGAGTTGAAGTACCCAAAATCGAGAGTGGCCTGCGTGATTGACAAGCGGAAGATGAGAGGTGACTGTCGGAATGTGCCCCGACCCGGAAGACCCACAAAACTGGGAGTTAGAGACCGACGGGTGCTGGCCAGAGAAATTTGGAAGAACCGCACCAAATCGATGGGCCACATCCGCGAGAAGTTTCAACAGGCATCCGGGAGTGTTCTTTCGATGAATACCATCCGTAAGGAAGCCATCTGCTCGGTTATCATGGACGTGCTGCCACCCACAAGCCTTTGATCACCAAGTCCAATAGCGCTGCTCGGCTAACGTGGTGCAAAGAACGTCGGCAGTGGACCGTTGAACAGTGGAAACAGGTTCTCTGGAGCGACGAATCAAGGTTCACCCTCTACCGTTCGGATGGCAGGGTCTGAGTTTGGCGTCTGCCTGGAGAACGCCTCCTGCCGGAATGTATTGTGCCAACTGTGATATTCGGCGGCGGTGGAATTATGCTATGGGATGTTTCTCCTGGTACGGCATGGGACCTTTGGTCGCAATTTCTGGTAGACTCAACGCCGAGACCTACTGCACCATTTTGGATGACCATGCGCTTCATACGTTGTGGCAGTTTTACGGGTGGACCCATGTTACTTTCAGGATAACAATGCCACCTGTCATGTTGCGAGGTTTACCATGGCTTGGTATAGTGACAATGGAGTTAATCGAATGGACTGGCCTGCGCATAGCCCGGACCTTAACCCTATCGAACACCACTGGGACGAGTTGGAGCGTCGACTTAAGGGGTGCCCCCACCGTCCGAAATCGGTGAAGAAACTGACCTGTCTTCTCTAAGCCGAGTGGAAGAAAATACCGCTAGCCGTCGTACAACGCCTGGTTGAGAGTATGCCCCGGAGGGTCGCAGCTGTTATCGCCACTCGTGGAGGCTCCACCAACTATTGAAGGTGAATAAAATTCGTTTTCCTTTGCTATCACAGGTGTCCAATTACTTGTTGGTAGATAGTGTAATACAAATAGGAATCATTATTTACGATTACACAAATGTATTTTTTTAAATGTAATTAGATTGTTCACTCTTTCCACGCTTTGATGGAGGTGCGCATACTTTCATATGGTCCGTTAGATTTTTGGTTCCATAATCTTTTATTACACCGAGGACATCTTTCTTCGTAATTATGCACTTTCCACATTTTGAACAACAAGCAAGACCAAACAACACAGAATTATTCACCGGTTCCTTAATGAGACGAAATAATTTCAGCATTCACTATTCCCCTTGTGGTATTCAACAAGCATGCATATGTTGGCCTCGACGCCCTTCTCAACCTTCTTAATATTAAATCCATCTACATTTAAAAATAAGGAGTCAATTTCGACATGACATGTCATGGGAACGGGATGTTAGCACATCAATCGAAAACATCTGATTGTTCGATGTAAAAGATGCGATGTGAAAAGTAACTCTTAGTCATACAGTGAACTTCCCACGGAGAGACTGAATTAGCTGAGAAGCAGGCGAATGGCGTTTGCCTGTGCCTTGCCCTGGACAATCGCACTGTAAAAGAACGCAAAGGAAGTATCTTTTTACGATATGGTGTCGGTGTGTCTGACGTCAGTCGGTGGAAATCTTCGTTGCTTTAATTAAGAGACGACAATACTTTTGCATGGCAAACCATTATTTACTCCGTGGGCACCAGTATCGACTACAGAATTCCACAACGCGCATTTTTCTTTGGAATATATTTTTTTCTTTTCAAAAATAAAACGGGAATAAAACCGGGTCAAAATCGGGTCAGGAACACCTTAACCCGACCCGTTGGACCCGCAAGAAATTGTCGACCCGTTGACCCGTGACCCGTTTCCATCTCTGATACATTCACACGTGGGTGTATTAATTTGGACGTGTTCTAAATAAAGTATATTTTCTATAACTACAAAATAGATTGCCTGCCTGTGTGTTCGCTGTGAACTAAACCGCTTGATCGATCTGGACGAAATTTTGCATAGTTACTCTCTAGGACACTGCGGAAAATGTAGGATACCACGAAACCTGGACATCCCACTTCCTCTCTCTGATATCATCCCTTCTCCTGATTTCGTCTCTGACTTTTTTGTGCCTAAACCCTTTGACTGATTTGGAACAACTTTTGCATATTTACTATCTTCTAGAACCCTGTGAAAAATATAGACTTCCTTGAAACCTGGATACCCCAATCCCTTACCCTAATTTTATCAGCTTGATACTTTGTGCCTAAACCCTTTGACAGATCTGGACCAAATCTTACGTAGTTACTCTCTAGGACTCTGTGGAAGACACAGCCAACCATGAAACCTGGACAACCCAATCCCTCACCCTAAT